>APFE030407519.1:27351-49596 GCA_000404065.3 Pinus taeda | reverse complement strand
TATTTTTTAAATTAATTTATTTTCCCTGAGAAAAAAAACAACCACCTAGTAAATTTATCCATGGGAACGTGCTATGTTAAAAACATTAGTTAGGGTGAACATTTAATGTCTCACAACGAATCACAAAAATGGCTAAGAGACCAACAAGTGAGCAGAACACCTATGCCGGCCAAGAAAGCCCAAAGGGCGCACCAGCAAAAAAAAAAAACCAGAAACCCTAATAACAAAAACTAACGGGATTTCAAACAAAAATTTGGGCAAGGTTGCCTAGATAACTCCCAAAAAAACCCCACAAATTCATGGCATGCCAATCAGCGTTGAAGACGAAAATATGATGATAGCCTTTAAATTTTCAACTCTAAATTTCCAGACAAGGTGTAATCTTTTACATAATGATCAAGCAATGAAATACATGGGGCTTTTACATAACCAAATGAAATCATTAAGATCAGGCAATGAAATACATGGGGTTTGGCAGCTTGAAGGTCTTGATCTCCTTGGTACTAGTGGTAATGCTTTTGAGGACAAGGGCAGTGCTTTGACAATAGCTCATATAAAAAGGTTTCGAAGCTTCTATATTTTAAATGGCTTAACAAGATAGCTTCTATATCTTAAATGGCTAGGCAGGCTTTGTTAGACCTGTGGATTTTAATTTATGAAACCATTTATACTTATGTTACCTGACTAATTGGCTCTCTTATGCACCAATGTTCTTGGATCATATGCCCATTTTGTATGGAATGTCTACTAAGTGGTTCCAGTTAATGGGGCATTGATTTGAGCGTTCAATATATTCGTGTTCTTTATCAAAGTATTTTTTTGCTCTATTTGCTTTCTTCAATTTATGCCTTACGGGGTTTCCTTTGCAACATCTGGTGCAAATGCTAGTTTACTCTCTCTTTTGTAAGCTTCTGCAAATGATTTCCATATATATAAGAAGGTATTACAATGAGTACATTAAGTATTCCACATTCCAAAAAGACAACCCTTTGAGTCCATAGCTTCAACTAGGTGTGCCCAAAAAGCCATCATTATTACCAGTTCAAAACTTTTAAACAAAACTCATCTAAGACACAGAACAAAAAGGACCAAACTATGTCAACCAAATTTATCCATGGCCACCACCAATAGAGTTTACAAAAAATTGAAGGGGATGACAAGAGTAGAACCATATTTGATGTTTAAGAAAATACAATATTCATACAATAGTAAAACATTAAAGTATTGACCATTGAGATGCCTGAGAGAATAACAATCGTTGTTGCGAGTTCCACACCCACTACCACCTGAAGAGGAGAGTGTTGAAACAGTGAAGCCCGCATTAGTCTGAGATGATGAATAGAGAGAGGGGAGATGGATTTTCTCGTGGAGAAGTAATGACAAAAGGAGATGTAGTGGCTGGGGGAGCATTTATGACTGCAGGAGAGTCGTTAAGCTCCTATGAAATGTGTCAAAGTCAGAAACCACATATTTCTTCACCCTTGTTAGTCTAGACATGATGTCATCCAAACAAAAGTGGATATTTCGAAGAAACTGCTTCCTCCTGTCCTATAAACAAATTATAATTATCCACTTGCTTATATCTGAGGACCATGCGTAGTAGGGTTTCCATCTGTTGGTGCATTACAAGTGAATGAATAAAATGGAGTTTATGCTTTCTGAATCTTTATGGGTCAAGTATCCATTTGAGGCACGCACCTCCTACCTCTGAATCAGATAATTATGCCCAATCACCAAACTCCTTTGACTCAAGGAGGAGAATTTGCTTCCTAACTTCAAGAGGGACTGATGCAAAGTAATTTGCCACAGAATCCCATCCAAACAAATGATCAATAAGAAGATGAACCACTCGTGCGACCTCTCCAACTTGGCAGTCTCTGCTGAGGAGCCATAATGACAGAGGGAAGTGAGTATAATTGACACCACAAATAAACACAAATCCCATGTGGACCAAAAAGAAATAGAAATTTCAAGATAGGGGAACTCAACTCAACCAAGAGAGCATCATCACCAAAGGTATAAAGTAGGGAAGGTTTCATAGAACAACGAAGACTGATCTGACTCCTTACGACCAAGCACCTTCTAATATGGACTGATACATGTGGGATAAAATTATAGAACCCCCACCAAAAGATTAAATATATGAAAATCTCAAATTCTGAGGGCTTTTGAGGAGTGGAAGATAAGAGATGTCTCCCGTACTTTAACACACTTACAATCCCAAACACAGAATAAACCATGACTTGAAACATGCAAATAAAAGGGAATACCCAAGATCTATAACATTGTAGGAAAGAAGAAAGAAAATTAACACCTTAAAAACGAGATGGAAAAAGTACCTGGCTACCAGATCTCACAAACCATACCCAGAAAATTAAAGGAGATGCCTACAGAATCAGAACCTGAAAGCGACGAGGTGGGAAGAATTGCCACTAGCTCAAATGCTGGACCATTCCTTGTGTTATGAAGAAATAATACAAAAAACATTGACCCCATCTTACAATCCCAAAACTGCAGGGACAAGACCACATGATTGGTGTCTTGATAATGGAAAAAGAGCTACCCAAAAACTGATGAAGGTAATGAAAGAAGCCACCCCCAGATCTTGAGTATACTTGATATGGAAAACAAGAGAAACTTGACAAGGACAAACCATCTTCCCCACCCCAGGTAATTTTGCAATGTCACCACCCTAGTAAAATTCCCATGCATTTATAATGGAGGGACAACGTCTTAGGACACAAAGTTGGAAGGCATTTACCATAGTGTGCGAGGTCCAAGTATGGACATGTGTAAGTTCTGGCACATGGTTTAAAACCCACATTCCTCCCATAGTTCATGCACTCATCAATGAGCTCACAAAACTGTATTTCAAGGTCTCCTAAGGCAATAGCCAATCCGCCCATCAAAAACTGATCCATATCAACAATTAAATGATAATTGAGGATGCCAAATAAAATGACGTACCTCTCCCCAAATGCTACTGCCTCTAGACGTTTAACATGATGGGACTGGGAGAGGTGACCCCAATCCTGGGAACAAGGTTTATGCCATGTGATAACAAGGAGTTGACAGGTTTAGGATGTGGCACTCTTTCCAAAGGCCACCAACCCACGCTCCACTTGCACCCGCCGCATGTTAATCAATTATCATATGCCATTACATGGCTCATTAATATCACCCCCATCGAGTATATTGTCTTCCCAATTGGATATATCGTACTCCACCCATTATGTTATAAATTGAACATCTTCCCTTACAGACGAAACTGACCAATCTTCATCCAAGGAAAGGTTTTGATACTGGCACCCCTAATTAGCTAGTACATCCGCCACCCTATTCCCTTCCCGGCGAATGTGTTAAACGACAAGTATTTACTTAAACATGTTTTATTTTTCAAAATGACTTGGTATATATATTATTTTTTATTATTGATATTTTTGAAAGATGGATGAAAAGTTTATATAAAATAGAAAATTTAAATATTATGTTTTAGAAAAGTAGATGCTAATTTATATAGTTTAAATTAGTAGTATTTCCAATGAAATTAGTTTCACAAAAATACTTTTATGATTTATAAGTTTGAAATGTGACAGAAAAGTTAAAAAGTGAAAATTGAATATTTTATGAGATTGTAAATATTTATTTCTATTAATAAAATAATATTTTTTTACTTATTCTTATTTTTGGAAATACAAGAGGAGCCACCACGTGAGTGGTTAGACTCATAACTGTTAGAAAACCATTTGAATCAGTTATTGTAGGAGATAAAGGCCATTTGAATTTAAGAACAAGGTACTAGTGGGAGATAAAGATTGGACTTGTGTCCAGAATGGCGTACTCTAACTTATAGACAAAATAGGTTTTTCCACTAGAATCCGATGATACAATTTCAAGCAAGAATGTGATTTTTTGTTGCCTAAAATACATTTTTGAGTGCATAAATGGATTCAACACTCTGAAAAACCCCTAGGGCACTCAAATTCTACAGATTAAAAAAATTAAACTCATGTTTTTAAAAATCTCTACTGGAATTTGGTTAAAACTAACCAAAATAAATGTTGTCAAAAAGGTCATTTCATCTATAATTTAGACTATGCAGTGAGTGGTTAGACTCATAACTGTCAGAAAACCATTTGAATCAGTTATGGTTCAAGAAAAGACATGAAACATAGAAAAAATAAAAATCCTCCATTTTGAAAAGGGAGATTACCATTTTTGGCTATTTTAACCACGAGAGTTATCATGATTGGAGATAAATGTCATGGGTGGAATATGTTTTAGAAAGAATATTGTAGGAGATAAAGGCCATTTGAATTTAAGAACAAGGTACTGGTGGGAGATAAAGACTGGACTTGTGTCCAAAATGGCATACTCTAACTTATAGACAAAATAGGTTGTACCATTAGAATTCGACGATACAATTTCTAGCAAGAATGTGATTTTTTGTTGCCTAAAATACATTTTTCAATGCAAAAATGGATTTAACACTCTGAAAAACCGCTAGGGCACTCAAATTATATAGATTAAAAAAATTAAACTCATGTTTTTAAAAATCTCTACTGGATTTTGGTTAAAACTAACCAAAATAAATGTTGTCAAAAATGTCATTTCATCTATAAGTTAGACTATGCAATGTCCAGAACTAGTAGGATGTTGCTTAGGCTTGAGTAGGTGAAAAACTGTGGAAAAATGTTCATTGGTTTCCTGGCAGGAAAGGAGCCTAGAGCTTGGGGGGGACTACTGAGACTGTCGTTCAATAGTTGGGAGGAATGTGGCAACTTCTATTGTATTTCCAGAAATCTTAGAAAAATATTTGAGTTGTTTGTGATGTTATGCTAAGTACATGAAGCTTTAGGATCAATATATGATTGAAGTAGGTATATGATATGAATTTAAACAGGAATGCAACAAATTATAGATATAACCATAAATACAAAGATGCAACAAAAATAACACTTCATTTCATTAATACCAAATACTGAAATATGCTTACAAATAAAATGGAAATAAGATTAGCTCGTGCGATGGTAGCTTATCTCTGAGAAGAGATGTGGTGGCTACATGCCTCTGAACTATGTTACAATGAGGCTTGAGGGCCTATTTATTATTGAGAAGCAATGGAAAAGCCCAAACATCCAAAACCCTAACCCTAGGAGATGAAACGCCAAACTATGGGCCCCATTGGGGTAAATTGGTACATCAACTTCCTGAGGTCGTAACTTTGGCATACAATTTCTATTTGATGCGTATGATACCTCATTAGAAAGATCTACCTGAGGACTACAACTGCTGATAGTCAATATTGAGTTGTAAACTCATATTCTCCATTGATTATTTTCCAATAAATGTCGTTTAGGGCTTCAAAACAGCTCTGGAAGTTCACGACCCGAAAAACTTCCAAAAATAGTAAAATGTGATACAATTAAGGAAACTGGAAGAAATAATGGTGGGGGTACATGTGTAATAGGTGGGTGGCCACTAATATCCACCTGGATCATTCCTCCCCCCTTAGGAAGCAATGTTCCCCATTGCATTGAGCTCCTCCATGAGACGAGGAAGCTTTTGTTGAACTTGGTCCTTGGTGAGCCACTTGCCCTAGTGAAGGAGTTGACCTGCTTTGACAACTTGATATAGTTGGATTCTTTGTTGTCAGGTGTTCTTGCTCTGTGTGTCCATGATCTGATTAGTTTTGTCTTGTTCCATGCAGTCTAGATTTAACTTTATAGGTGTGAGTTGTTCGAAAATGTCTAATGTGTCCAACATTGGTGGGAAATATGGTTGAAGGCGATCCACATTGAACACTGGGTGTAGGCCAAGGAATGGGGTAATATTGATCTCAAATGCATTGTCTCCCACAATCTTGGTAATGGTGTAAGGACCATATCGGAGTGGTCTGAGTGTTTGATAGGCTCCGATAAGACGTTCCTTCTGCAAATGCAAAGAGACTTTATCGCTCACATGAAACTTGTGTGGCACCCGATGTTGATCATGTCATTGCTTGTACTTGGCATTTTATTTCTCCATAATGTCTTGAACCTGTTGGCAGATTCTAAATGTGCTCAATGAATTTGTTTGCCTTGTTGACTTCGGACTAGAAATGAGCCGAATCTACTTGAGTAGCTGCAAATGGTATGAGCACATCAATGGGACATAGTGGATGGAATCCCAAGCCCACCTGAAAAGGGTTGTGGACATTGGAGTTGTGGAGAGCTCGGTTATAGTTGTGTTGGACATAGGGGAGGCTCTCATCCCATGTGCATGGATGCTTTGAGTTGTGCATGCGTAGAATGTATACGATCATCCTGTTGATGACCTCTGTTTGACCATCAATTTGGGGATGGAAAGCTGTGGACTTAGTGAGCTTGGTGTCCAGCATCAACCAGAGACTGGACCAAAATGTATTGAGGAACCTGTTGTCCTGATATGAGATGATAGATTGTGGGATCCCAAATTGTACCCACACTCATACAAAGAAGAGTTTATCAGTGGCTTACGTTGTGACATTCTTCTTGCAGGACACCATAATGGCCATCTTTGAGAATCTGTCGACGACCACAAAAACACAATCGTTGACATGCTTAGTAGGAGGAAGGCCCGACATGTAATCCATGGAGATGGATTCCCAAGGTCGACTAGGGGTAGGCAGTGGAGTATAGAGGCCTTGTTTCTTGATGGTCAGTTTGGCAATGGTGCAAGGAGTGCAGGATCTGATGTACTTATCGACATCATGTTGAATATTTGGCCAATATAAATACTTTTGCAGTACTTCCACTGTTTTCTCGACCTTGAAATGCTTAACGACCCTAATGTAGTGTGCTTCCCAAATCATCTTGGCACACTCGTTTAAAGGAACACAAAGGTGTCCCAGGTGGCATAACAATGCATCTTGGAGGTGAAAATCTAGAACTTGCTGACCCTCCAAGAGTGTCTAGTATGTGTGGCTGAATTATAGGTCCCTTTTGTATAGAAGTGTCTAATCAGAAGTCTCGTTCCCATAAGAGTTGAGCACAGTGGTTAACGCCATGATCGGTGGTTAGTTGAGGCAGTCTACAACATTATTGGTGTTGCCCTTCTTGTACTTGATATTCAAATGGAATTGTTGTAGGTATGTGGACCACTTTTGATGGCGATCATTCTATAACTTCCCTTTTGTCTATATGCATTGCAGGAGTTAGTGGTCTATGTGGATGACTGTTTCCTTCCCCAAAATGTAATGCTTCCATTGTCAACGGGCTTGCACAATGGAATATATCTCTTTGTCATAAGTGGGATACTTCTAGATAGTGTTTGAAAGTGTCTCATTGTGATATGCCACTGGATTCCCCTGTTGAGTAAGGGATGCCCTAATAGCATAGTCAGAGGCATCTGAATCGATCTCAAATGGTTGTTGCAAGTCTGGTAATGTGAGCATTGGTGCAAAGTAGAGGCGATGTTTCAAATTTGCGAATGCCTTCTATTGAGATTCATAACAAATATTTTTTCTTTTGCTCCTCCCTTAGTGACTTGACTCAAGGGCCAAGTGATATGAGAGAACCCCAACACGAACATGTGGTAGAAATTGGCAAGACCCAGAAAGCTACAGAGCTCTATCAAAGTGGTTGGGGTTGGCCAATCCCGAATGAATTGGATCTTGGATGGATCCACATGCACCCGCCGTTCATTAATAATGTATCGCAAATACTAAACCCGGGTCATGCCAAAAGTGCATTTCTCCAAATTGGCACACAACTTATGTTGCCGCAGTGTTTGGAAAACTTGTCGGATGTGGTGGAGGTGCTCTACCCAACTTTGGTTGAAGATTAGGATGTCATCCAAGTATACCACTACAAATGAATTGGTGAATGGCTGCAAGATGTCATCCATTAGCCTCATGAAGTTTGCAGGAACATTTTTCAACTTGAAAGGCATAACCAGCCATTCAAAAATTCCCTCCTTGGTTTTGAAGGCAGTGTTCCACACATTGGAGGGTTCTTTAGTACTTGGTGATATCCAGAATTCAAGTCGATGTTGCTAAAATTTTTGGCTCCCTTTAGTTGGTCCAGAAGGTCACCAATCCATGGGATCGAGTACATATTCTGGACAGTAATCTTGTTCAACACATGATAGTCAATACCGAGTCTCCAAGTCCCATCCCTCTTTTGCACCAACATGATTGGGCTCCCACAGGGTGATGAACTCGGCCATATGTGACCTTTCTGCAGCAGTTCCTGAACCAGCCTCTTGATCTCGTCATTCTCTAGAACAGAGCACTGATAGATTGGTCCATTGGGAAACAACACACTTGGGGTCAAATCGATGGAGTGCTTGACCTGATAGTGCAAAGGCACCCCTACAAGGGAGGTGAAGATGTCATCGTACTCCTCCACGACTTGTCCATTTGTTGTTGTCATGCGGAGGGGCCCTGTCTGGAGGTTGTGGCCATCGTTTTCTTCTTTCCTTAAGGGTGTATCATCAGGAAAACAAATTGCTCGGTTTTGGAAATGAGCTTACTATATTTTTTTGCAGTAACCGAAGAGATGGCGGTAAACGATGCTACCTCTGGTATCTTATACAACTTATTTCCCAAGGTAACAATAACAACGCGAGACCTTGAATCATACACAACATGTCACTTCCACAAGTATGGTTGGCCTAATAATACATCACAAACATCAAGAGGAGAAATGTTACATAATACCTCATCTCTGAAGGGCTTGATGATGTATGGAAGATGGCATTGCTGGCTAACGTGAAGATCCCATCCTTGATGAAACCACGTGATGGTGTATGGTTGTGGGTGTGTTGTGGTCAGTAAGCCCAGCCGCTTCATGACCTCTATTGAAATGAGGTTCTTTTGGCTCCCACTATCGACAATGAACTATAGCGGGGAACCCTTTACGCACATCTGGGAGTGGAAGAGGCATTCCTCCTCCTTTGGATCTTCGAGTTCCTCCTTGTAAATCTTCGTGGTGGCAATAGTGCATTGGGATCTACATCGATAATCTACTTCTCTTTATCATTCCCCTTGTCAGGTTCTGACTAAGAGTCAGAACATGCATTTGATTTAGAAGCCTTCAGCTTGGCCACTAGTCACTTCTTGGCCCGACACTCACTTGTGTTATGAGTGGAGCTCTTATGGAACTCACACTACTTTCCAGTGTCCTTATTCGGCTTCGCAGTGTTGTTCCTTGCTTGTGGATTTGGTAGGTTGTCCTAGGCCGTCCTGCCCTGGCTGTGTCCTTTGTTCAGCGATTTGGGGGCACCTTTCCCTTGCTTTGGATTCACAAATCCAAAGTCTCACTTTTTCTGTTTAAGCGTTTGCTCGATCTTGATAGCATATCGGTACTCCATGCTAAGTGAGGAGATGTCTAGGAACTCCATCTCATCCTAGATGTACCTATGTAGGTAGCTGCGGTACCTGAGTACCAAATGTTTCTCGGAATCCTTTATACCCAACTTTGTGTGAAGGGTATGAAAAACATTGGTATACTTAGGCATGTCTTGGTCCCTACCCTGCCGTGGCGTGGTCCACTTTATGTATTTATCCTCATAGCTCCTGACAGGGTAGTACTGCTCCTTGATGGCATACCATAATGAATTCCAAGTGGGTGCAGTTGAAAATAATGAGGGTGTACTTTCATCCTTCTGCTCACAGTAGATTTCCCACTAGTCTTTGATGTGGGGGGAAACTTTGAGAAGAGAAAAAGTAATATTTTCCTAGATGGAAAAATCATATACAGAAAAATGTCCTTCTAGCAGATTTAACTATTTATCTATGTCATTTGCATCTATTTGGCCCTCAAATATGGGAATTCCAAAGTTTACTTTTACCTTAAAAGGAGTGGTGCCTCCAGAGTGGTTGTTGGATGTGGATGTGCCACCGATGGGCAACCGTTGAAGGATCTAGGCAAAGTTATCCATCATCACATTCCTTTATTTCTTGAGGGCCTCCTTGAGTAATATTTTGATAGGATCTTGTGCTCCCTTATTTTTCTTTTCTTCCCCCATGGGAGGCCGTTGGAATTTGCGAGGCTGGTCTTGCAAAGGTTTGACCAGATCAAGCCCTAACTCCTTATATCCCGACCTCGTTAGGGACATGCAAAGAAAAAAAGAGAAAGAGCAGATCACTTTGATACCAATGATCTGAATTTAAAAAGAAATGCAATAAATTAGATATATAACCATAAATACAAAGATGTAGCAGAAATTTCTCTTCATCTCATTAATACCAAATACTGAAATATGCTTACAAATAGATGAAAATAAGACTAGCTCGGGCAATGGTAGCTTATCTCTAAGAAGAGATGTAGCAGCTACATAACTCTGAACTGTGTTACAATGAGGCTTGAGGGCCTATTTATTATTGAGAAGCAATGGAAAACCCAAAATATCCAAAAACCTAACCCTAGGAGATGAAACACCAAACTATGGGCCCCATTGGGGTAAATTGGTACATCAACTTCCCGAGGTCGTAACATTGGCATATGATCTCTGTTTGACGCATATGATAACTTGTTAGAAAGATCTATCCAAGGACTACAATTGCTGACAACGAATACTGAGTTGTATAATTACAATCTCCACTGGTGATTTTCCCAAAAAAGTTGTTTAGGGCCTCAAAACGGCTCCGAAAGTTCAAGACCCGAAAACTGCCAAAAATAGTAAATTGTGCTACAATTAAGGAAACTGAAAAACTAAAAGAAACAATGGTGGGGGTCCAAGTGGAATAGATTAGTGGCCACCAATATCCACCTAGATCAGTATACGAAAGAGAATAATCATAGAAATAGTTTATTTATGCTAGAATAAGTATTATTAGAGTTGTAGCATATGAATGAGTTAGATATAGTTTGTTTATGATTAATAGTTTCAGTGGAAAAGATATAAATAATTGTGTGCATATTGATCTAGCTTAAAATAATGGGGAAGTGTTAAACAGAGAACCGTAAGGTTATTTTTTGAAGTTTGCATACCCTAGATATCTCTCTGTTGAGGAAATACGAATGTGGGAACCCAAAACCAACAACCCAGAATTGATTTCTCTTTAAACAAAGAGAGAGAGTCAATACTTTAACATAAAAAAAGGGTTTAGTTGTATTATATTTAAACCCATAATACACATACACACATGTACATGCATACAAGAGGACACATGCTACTAGAATTCAGAGAACTATATACCAAACTTCATAATTGTTGTAGGAAATAAGTTGTAAATGGAGTAAGTAGCAGGGATTGAGACAATATTAGCATGCATACAAGCCGACGACAAGAAAATAATTCCTTGTCAACCCCTGAGTGCATGAAATACATGCTCATCTTTAATAGTGGCTCTTTGAGAATCATATGCAAAAACCTAATAGCAAGAGTCTACAAGGTTACATTGACCTATAGACTTACATGTAGTATTAATTGTACATGTAATATCTATACACATATAAAACTCATCGTCAAGAGACTATAAATTAAATAACATTGAGAAGTCAATATCATAATCTTATACATATAAAATTCAACTAAGAAGAAATACATGGTGTATGAATATAACCAAAGAAAATATAATTCCCAAGTCTTCATGATGAAAAGATAAACCCGTCAAGGTAAATGCATGTACTAGAGGAAACTAAATATATTATAAACATTTAACAGTTTAGAATGATCAAGTATACATAAATCTTGAGCCAAGTTATCTCATGACAGTATCCAAAATAAGTACACACTGTGTGTTCGAGCAAAAAGGAGAAACCCTAATTTAGAAATTCCCATAATTGTTATGGTTCTAGGAGTGTGGCCTTGTTCCTTGTTTTAGAAAGAAAAAATTCAAGAAAATACATAACATAACATAGTAAGTTGTAACCCTTGGGATATTTAGAAATTTCTCTTAAGGTTAATTGAAAGAGACTATGGCTCGACATAGCTGAGCACTAGCACAACCAGTTGAAGCAACTCCAAGAGAAGACTTGTGATAAAAGCATGAAGCCAAATAATAAATACCTGGAGGATGCTATAAGAATAACAAGCAACCCTCGAAATTTTATTTTTTCCTTGAGTTCCCAAAGACTAAGATGGAAACTAACCTACAAAGTTACCTTAGTTAGACACCATAATTTGCGAAGGAAGAGAAAGGAAAAACCAAAATAAAATTCATGACAAAATGAATTGACAATTACCTCAAAAGGGCAGGTAGAAATCCTCGCCATTGTCAAAGCACAAAAAGTTTTTTGTTCTTAGAAACCTTATTGAAGAAGGAAGGAAATCTCACCCTAATCAAAAGAAACATTCAGACTAAGGATTTAGAAAAATGACACTAAAAATATTAACTATACTTAGGAGGGTGAAGTTGAAATGCTATGAAAACCCTATAATCACATGCCGAGATTGTGAAAAGGAAGCCCAAAATATCCTACAAGAGTAAAGATATTTGAAAAAAAAATTAGTCCAACACTGAATTCATACAAGTAAAAGGAACATAAAGTTGAGAAAGGATGCATAAATAATATTTAGGAAGAGACCAAGGTTGTCAATATAACCTAAGCATGGAATCTTGCCTCTATTGGCATCAATATGCACAATAATTCACAAAAAACTTCAATCTGAACAAATATTCGTTGTGATAACTCTTTTGGATGGATGACAAAACCCTAACATCTTGTTTCCTTCATAGTTGTGGAGCTTCACTCTTAGATCCGAGCATGAAAATGGAAAAGGAGAAGGAGGAGGGAGGGGTGGTTTGTTACCCTAACCTTGAGATGATAGATATCCTCTATTGAAGGCTTAGAATAGATCTTCACCATCCACAGTGCTACTCCACATGATAGGGGAGTGGACTAGCTCATGGCCTCAAACCACATGGCCTCCATCATGTGAAATGGAGCACAGTTGGACCCTCTTCATAGTTATGTCATAGTATAACGAGAAAGTTCCTCAACATAGCACCATAACCCTTATACATATAAAAATCCTAAGGTATAATGATGAAGTGCATGAAGTTCACCCTTGGCACTAGCCAATTTTATGTCTGAACGGAGTTAACAATTTAACATGGTCATGAATACCATCATAGTTGAAACGAACATCTTAAGTGATGTGTAAAATATGGGGATACAATTTAAATAATCCAAGTAACATAACCACACCACATATGAGAGTCAAAATAATATTTCAAGAAAAATATAGTAATCAATGCCTTATAATGTAAGGAATAAACCTAAAATGATAAATGAAAATGATCCATGATGTGTTAATAATGTAGTAACCAAAATACGAGTAATGAGGATGATGTAATTAAAAAAATACGTTACTAGGTAAGTATTGAATGTTACTTGGGTGAATTTTAGAGACATGATACATTATTAATTAATTTTAGTTTTGATGTATGATTTAAATTGTGTTTATTTGATATATACATATGATGTTGAAGAGCTTTACAATGAAAGCCCTAACATCTTTAGTCGCTACCCTGTTCATGGGAGATTGTTTATTTCAAGACTTTGGCTTTTTTTTGAAATCCCCTCGTCTTGGTGTTATTGTTGCATATTTGGTAAATCAGGGGTGTAACAACCCTAGTGAAAATTCCAAGTAATAAAAGTTAATAAATTCAAAATAATAACCATGGTTGATGGGACACTTATTCCAAGTTGAATGTTGGGAAATACATCCTAGTGTGGGTGTTCATTTGGTTTATTATGTGTAAGGAAATTGGCAAAGGAAATGACTAAGGATTTGGAAAGGCAAAATGACATTTTTGGCACATTTATTTATAAAAATAATGGAAATTAGTAGAAAAGGAAGGTGAAAGGTCACAGGTTTTCTGTGAGGAGGAAAATGAAGGAAAGTAATGGAAAAGTGAAGAAATTAGAGGCCTAATTGATAAAAAGGCTTCTAAGGATAAGTTGGTACCTTTTTTCAGTTTAGTTTTGGAGCTGTCTTATTATTCTCTCTCTCTCTCACTCACTCTTGGACACACAGAGTTTTCTTGGAGCACTTTGGCATTGGATCAGAAAGGAAAAGAAGGCAAGAGGAAGGAAGGAGAAAGCAAGGAAGACAAGGATCAAGCAACTAAAACAGGTTTCTTTGTAGGTATCGATTTTCATGTGTTCTTTCCTTGCTAGATTTTGTATGCATGGTATTGCATGTGGTTCTTTGCTCTTATGGCATGGGTTTTGCTAGGTGTGACAATGTTTTCAGCCTATCCTTGCCATTTCCAGATAGCCATGGTGTGATGGGGTTATCATGTTTTAGTTGAGCTGGATTCTCGGATGGATTCAAAGCTGAGTGAGGTGGATCTCTAAATAATAGAACACATGGCCTAGTAACTGCTGAACCAGATTGTGGGTTACAGTAAATCCAGATTTTGTGTTGCCTTGGTGGGCCTAGGAATCCTTGACCAGTGAATGGCAGGATATATGGTAAACCCTAGAGGTGGGTGCTCTCCATCAAGCCTAGTAATCTCGAGATGGGATATGCGGTAAATCCTGGAGAGTGGGTCTCGGTTTAGGACCTAGTTATCTGATGTGGATTATGGTAAAGCCTGAGAGACTAGGAGACAGGAAAATTCCTCACAATGTAGGTGGAGAAATCTAGTGGAATCCATGCTTGTTTTGGCCTAGTGATCTGGTGGAGATCATGGTAAAACCTGTTATTACATGTTTATTGTTTGGCTTAGTCATTTGAGATGGATTACAGTAAAGTCTAGTTTCTATTGATGAGGGTGAGGTGGTTTAGCCTCGAGGTGCCCTTGTTGGTTCTTTCGGTTTGAGTCCCACATTCATGCTTGGAATATGGCATGGGGATGAATGGTTGAATAGAGAATCAATTTATCCATTCTATGGTCAAGTGGAACGTGGTAGTCTCATCTCGAGTTGGATTTTGCATCATTAATATGAGGTTATTTCTCCTTGTTAATTCATGAGTATTATATTTCTTCTTATGTGGATTCTATGGCTGATGTGTCCTTGATATTTCTATTGTTATTATGCTAGTTATAAGCATGTATTATGACAGTGATGATGTATGGCTCTCCTCATGTTTTGATTTGTAAGTGAATGGATAATGTATTTATGACCTAATAGATGATAATACAACTAATGATATAAGGGAGCTATGTTCCTTAGTGATTCTCAGATAAGTATGAGACCCATATGCTTAGATCTATTATTTAAACTTGTAGATTACATATTTGTGACATGTTTGGCGAAATTCCTGTCATGGCTAGTAGGGGTTCAATCTTATCCTTGTTGATATTTTTGCAAATGCATCATTATTATGTTGTGTGAAAGTGTCATTGAGTTCTGGGCAATGACCTGGGATCTGGGCCTGAAAAAGTAGCACAAATCCCAGAGACGCTGGCACAACACTAGGTAGAAAATTCCCTAGACGTAGGCATACCCATGTTGTGGGAGCGTTTAGATATTCCTGAACACATGCATGCCCATATCAAGGGAGCATCCGGGGGTTTAATGGTCTAAAACATTAGTTGGTCATAGGGATTGGTTACTTGAGTGGTTAGGATGGCTCTTGGGAGTTTTTTTGTTGATGTGGAAGGTCTTTGTGGTGTGTTTCCCTCGATTCCACTTCCTTAAGGTCACCCATGAGGTTGAATCCCATTATAGTGGCCTCTCGTTGCATATTTACCTCGGTTGTCCAGTTACCTGAGTAAATGTGGGATGAGGGTGTTATAGAGTGGTATCACAGCATGGTTCACCCCTCAGAATGGATGGGTTGTGTGTGTTGGTCATACATTCATGTTGGTTGCATGTGTGTTAATCATCCTTGTGGTCTATATGGTTTTTGCATATGCATGGTGTCAGTCATGGTTGTAGTGATGTCGCCATGTGAAAGACGATGTTGTTGTTGTGAAATGTGTCGTCATAAGTGTATGATTGGTTACATGTTCATGCTTGCGTAGTGTCAGTGTACATTTGGTATGGTTGTTGTTGTCACACATGAGGTATGGGTTTGTGTAGTTGATATGGTCATGCATTGATGATTGGAATCTAGCTAGAATGATGGTGATATGGTTATGTGCTTATGTATTATATGTATATATGTTGTCATGATTATGTTTTTACCTATATTATGTTGATTTGGATGATCTTGCAGATGAGATATTGTCCTTGAATTTTGCTAAGGTACATTGGTTATTATGATTTGGTATAACTGACATAGTATGCCTTGCAGGAAAGAGATTTGAAATGACTGGAAAGATGGTAGACTACAAAGATTCTCCCTATGAATCAGATGAGTAGTGTGGTTTTGGGAACTCTTCTAATTTATCAGACACATTGAGAAGCTTGAAGGAAGAAATAAGGAGTTGTAAGGTGGACAATGAAAAAATCATGTAGGCACAAGAGAAACAAGTAGAGGTTAATGCAATACTCCTTCAGGGTTTGTCAGAATTACAACGATAAGGGCTACTTCGAATTAGCCACAGATAGGATTAAAAAACTAATGGGAAATATGGAAGTAGGTCTCATGGTGGTCATAAGTCGAATAGAGATGACATGGTTAGAGATGGCAGATTACTGGATACTCCAGATAGGAGAGGTGATGGATACAGGTATTACTCTAGTTTTGGTTTTGATAGGCATTATGATCATGATCATTATCATCCTTACAGGAGGAGTGATAGGGGATACTTTCCAGATGAATTTAAGAAAGCAAAGCCACCTACTTTTTAGGGAGATGTGAAGAAGTCAGAAGATGCAAAGGCTTGGATACTTGGGATGAAGAAGTTCTTTTTGTTTCATGAGTACACATAAAACATGAAGGCCAAAATTGTTATCTTCAACCTGAAAGGTAAAGCAAATATCCGGTGGGAAGATGTGAAGTGGGTTGGAGACATTAGGATGGAGGACTTGAGTTTCCATGAGTTCAATAGGCTTTTTAGGGAGAAGTACTTGTCAAAAAGGTACTACAACAGTAAGGCCAAAGAATTTTATGAGCTAAAGATGGGATCAATGATAGATGAAGAGTACATGACTAAGGTCCTGTAGCTATTGAGGTATGTATCATATCTTAAAGATGAGAAGGCTAAATTTCAACGATTTTTTTTGTGGTTTTCCATTAGCATTGAGAGATCAGATTGAGTATGATGAACCTTGGTCACTTGAGTAAGTTATTGGGAAATTGAAGCATTGCTATGAGAAGTCAAAACATAAGAATGAATCTCAACAAGGATGGAAAGGGTAAGATAAAGGTAAATGGCAACCGAAAAGAAAAAGGCCTCATAATGCAGATGAGAAAGAAAATGTGGCAACACAAAAGAATTTCAATGTAGCTAGACAACGACATAGGTCATAACAACATCATAGAGGTGATGGTACTGGATGATTGGAGTGTTGGACATGCGGTAAGAAACACCTTAAGGGAGATTGTCCACATAATCAGGGTGGTAGACCTCATATATATAGTGCACAAGAGGTGTAGACTGTTTGGGATGTTGGTGAGAGCGTCCCGCATATCTATGCAGCACTGGATAACATATAGGTAGACCATCGGGCATCTATCATTGAGAAAGATGGTAAGCTTTATAATCATGTTGTTTCTATTTTGATTGACCCTGGATCTAATTATAGTTATGTTAGTCCTGACTTTGTGCATAATTGTGGTTTGAATAAAGAAGTGCCTGCAGAATCTTGGTTAGTGCAGTTGGCTACAAGCAAAGAAATGAGTTCATCATTGGGTGAGAGCTTGTACATTTTATTTGAATGGTATGCCTACAACAACACATTTGAATGTATTACCGCTGGGATGATACAGTATGTTGTTGGGCATGGATTGGTTGTACCTTCATAGGACCAAGGTGGATTGTTATGAAAAATCCATTGAGTGCTTGGATGAAAATGGGGAACCAAGAGTCTTACATGGAAAGAAGAAATCCACATCAATTAGGTTGGTGACAACTATGCAGGCAAAGTGCAGCCACAGAAAAGGGTGTGTGTTATTTGCAATTCATATTTCTAGTGACAAAGGTAAGGAAGTTAAGGATGCATATGTTTTAAGAAGGTACCCAGTTCTACAATAGTTTTAGGATGTATTTCCTATAGGTATTTCAGAGTTTCCACCTCACATGGAAGTAGAATTTTCTATTGAACTAGTGCGAGGGGTAGCTCTAGCATCAAAGGCACCTTACATGATGAGCACTCTAGAGTTGGTAGAGTTGAAGCTACAATTAAAGGAAATGTTGGACAAGGGATACATTAGGCCAAGTGTATCACCTTCAAGCGCACCAGTATTGTTTGTGAAGAAGAAGGATGGTACTCTTAGATTATGCATTGACTACAGTTAGTTGAACAAAGTGACCATCAAGAATAGGTATCTGTTACCAAGGATTGATGACTTGTTTAATCGGTTGAAGGGAGAATCAGTGTTCTCGAAGATTGATATGAGATCCCGATATCATTAGGTACACATTAAAGAGGAGGGCATATACAAGACAACTTTCTAGACCAGGTATGGGCGTTATGAGTTTGTTGTAGTTCCATTTAGTTTGACTAATGATCCAACTACCTTTATGTGTTTAATGAATAATGTGTTCCATCCTTATTTGGACAAGTTTGTTACTGTGTTCCTTGATGACATATTTATATATTCTAAAAATGAGGAAGAGAATATCGAGCATTTACTAGAAGTGTTGAGGTTGTTGAGAGAGCATCAGTTGTATGTTAAGCTCAACAAGTGCAGTTTCTTTCTGACTGAGGTACATTACTTGGGACATGTTGTCTCCAAGGCATAACAATAGATCTAGAAAAGATAAGGGCCATCATGGTGTGGGAAGCTCCCAAGAATGTGGATGACATGAGACCTTTCATGGGGTTGGCAGGTTATTGCAGGAGATTCATCAGGAACTTCTCACAGATTGCTTATCCTATCACATCATTATAGAGGATAGGTAAGAGGTTTGAATGGATAGAGGAGTGTGCGGCCAATTTTGAGTAGCTCAAGCAGTTGTTGACACATGCACCCTTGTTAAAATTGCAAAGTTGGACACAGAGTTTGTAGTATGTACAGATTCTTGCAAGAGAGGACTTGGTGGAGTCCTTATGTGGGAAGGATAGGTAGTGTGCTATGAATCACGAAAACTAAATGACCATGAGCAGAAATTTCTCACACATGATATTGAGATAGAAACGATCATTAATTCATTGAAGATGTGGAGGCACTATCTTCTTGCCAGGAGGTTTGTATTCATGAGTGATCACAATGTGTTGAGATACTTGTTTGACCAACTGAATCTAAACGTCGGGCAAGCTAGATGGTTGGCCACGATTAGTGAGTTTGATTTTGAGATAAAATACATCAAAGGAAAGGAGAGCAGGGTCGCAGATGCTCTTAGCAAGCGCATACAGGTAAATCACATAGAAACTATGAGCTCCTACAGGACAAATTTACAAGAAAGGATCTTGCAGGCAAGTCAGCAGGATGTTAGGTATATGGAGATTGTGCACAAGTTGCAACAGAGTTCAAGTAGTGGTACAAGTACAGGTAGTGTTATAGGTACAGGTACAGGTACAAATACAGGTGCACATAATATGGACCATCATATCACAACAAATGGATTGGTCAGGTTTAGAGACATTATATATGTGCCAAACAACAGTGAGCTCAAGAAGGTGATCTTGAGGGATTTTCATGCGAAACCATATTCAGGTCATGTTAGGTCCCTATACTACTAATGTAACCCCTTATTGTTATTAGTACAACCCCCTTATTATATTGTTGTGCCCATGTAGTCCCCATATTGTTATTATTATGCCCCATAGAAGCACACTATTGTTATTATTATGCCCTTAAATTATTATTTTTATGTCGGCTCTGATTATATTATGACCTCTTAGACTCCTATATGTAGAAAGGTGGTCTTGTCATTTGTATCATCCAAGAATTTTTCATTTGTGTAATGTAAAGGAGGTGTCCCCCTCGAAGAGGCTAAATTCTAAGGCGTTTATCTCTCTTTTCTATCTTTTTGTGAGCTGGTTCCATAACATTTGGTATCAGAGCTTTGGATTCTAGGGTTTTGCTGCTCCAAACAGGTCATCATGGAATTTTTGCTATACATTTTTCGCTACGTAGTTTCAGAAGCTAAAACAAAAACCCATTTGAGATGAAATCATTCTGCACCTCAAGTAAAAATTTCAGATCTTCTCTCACTATAGTTTCAGAGATATGATCTGAGGAAGTTAGGGTTTTTGAAAACTCCATAATTCCATCTCAAACAAGTCATCATGGAATTTTCTCTATGCTTGTTCTTCTATGAAGTTTCAGACTCTGAAATTAAAACACATTTGAGCCACAATTTTGGTGAAGCTTGGGCCCAAATTTCAGATCATGGTTTTCTCTATTTTCAGAGATATAGTCCAAGACATTTAGGGTTTCTGCAGGCTCCTGAATTACATCCTAAATAGGTGACCTTGGGAAAAACGTCATAACGTTCTCTCTAAGCATCAAATTGAAATTTCATAAGAAGTTTCAGAAAGAGGACAAACTATAGTTTTATGTGTATCGATTTTAGATCCTAAGGTTGAAACAGTGACACATGGGACATCGTACAAGTTTTCTCTATTGAACCAATCTATAATCAGGTCATCGTGGGAGATTTGACATAACTCTTCCTTGAAGAGTCCAATCTTGATCAGACTTGCGGGGTTAGAAAGAGGACTCAGAGGGCTACTTCAGGACGCAATTTCAGAACTTGGAGATATGAAATTACAGAGTTACAGTCGTTTCAAGATCGAGCTCATAATATCAAGAAAAGGCAATATGAGGAAGTTTGATGGCAAGGATTTGGTAAATTGGATACTACAGATGGAGCAATATTTTTATCTACATGAGGTGCAACTGTCAAAAAAGGTATGTATTTCATCTTCATATTTAGAACCTGATCAATTTTTATAGTATTAAGGGCTTTGTTCTCATAAACAACTTGTTACATGGTCAATTTTCATGGAGGAAATGATAGCACATTATGAGGATACAAATAGCAACGCCTTCTTTAGCCAATTGATAAATCTCAAACAAAAGTGTTCAATGGCAGAGAACATTGAGGACTTTCAAAAATTGAATATAAGGGAAAATGATATTCCAAATAAGCAGAGGATTGATGTTTCCATAGGGACTTTAAAGGATAACATTCAACATGAGGTTCATCTTTGGGAACCTGATTCATTGGAGAAGGCATTTATGTTGGCAAGGAAAGTGGAAAGAAAAATTATGGCAACAAGGAAGTCTACCCCTCACAACTATAAAGATGGAAGTGTTGTTTCTCCTAGCCTTCCACAACCTACAAGGTTGACACCACAACAATTGGAAGAAAAAAGAGCAAAAGGGCTTTGTTACAATTGTGATAACAAATACATTAAAGGTCATAAGTGTGCTGACAAGAAATTACTTTACATAGATTGTGAAGAGGAGGAAGAAAAGGATCAAGAAACATCAAAATAAGAGGATATGAACTAGGAACCAACCCGAGAGAAAGAAGAAATGAATCCGACTATATCTTGTAAAACATTGGAAAGAATTACCACTCCTCAAACTCTCAAGATAGAAGGACATATCAATAATAAAATGGTTGAAGAAGTGAAATATCACATCAAGAAAGAAGAAATGAATCTGACCATATCTTGTAATGCATTGGCCAGAATTACCACTCCTCAAACTATCAAGATAGAAGGACATATGAAGAAGGAAAAGGTAATAGTATTGATTGATTCGGGCAGTACCCATAATTTTATTCATTGTAAGATAGCCAAGGAATTGAATTGCTTCCTATATCCAGCACCAAAGTGTCAAGTGATGGTTGCAAGTGGAGGAACCATAAATTGCTCTAGAAAGTGCCATAATATCAAGCTATCCATGGAAGAATATGTATTGAATAGCCCAATGCTTTCCATTTCAGTGCGTGGTGCTAATGTTGTACTAGGTGTCCAATGGCTACAATCCTTGGGTACATTAGCTTTTAATTTTCAAGAACTTCTCATGAAATTTTCTTTGGAAGGAAAGGATGTTGAATTAAGGGATGTCACAGGGAAATAATCTATTTGTCCAGATTTCCAAAAAGTCTTGGACAATCATTCCAAGGTATTTTAGACTCCCAAAGGCCTCCCACCTATTTGTGATCATGATCATTCTATTCATTTGATTCCAGGAAGTGTCCCTCCAAACATCAGGCCTTACAGATATCCCTATGCCCAAAAGAGTGAAATTGAACATATGGTTGCAGAAATGCTAGAGGCTGGTATAATTCAACCTAGTCAAAGTTCTTTC
>APFE030407519.1:9777-26252 GCA_000404065.3 Pinus taeda | reverse complement strand
GAATTGTTCATTTGTGTAATGTAAAGGAGGTTTCCCCCTCGAAGAGGCTGAATTCTAAGGCATTTATCTTTCTTTTCTATATTTTTGTGAGCTAGTTTCATAACATGTCACCTAGGCTATCAGATGACATTGATCGTAGTGAAGAAGTTTTATTATTGGATTAATCTGAAGAAGGATGTAATAGAGTTTGTGGCTAGATGTTTGGATTGGCAAAAGGTTAAGGCAGAGTGTAAGCATCCAGGCCGATTGCTACAGCCGATTGGGATTCCAGAGTGGAAATGGGAGGTCATTTCCATGGAATTTATCACAAGTTTTCCGAGTATAGTAAGACAACATGATTCCATCATGGTTGTTGTGGATAGATTGACAAAGGTTGAGCACTTCATTCTAGTGAAGTCTACATTCTTAGCTAGAAAGGTAGCACAATTATTCATTAGAGATGTGGTTAGATTGCATGGAGTTCCAAAGAAGATTGTGTCAAATAGGGATGCAAAGTTCACTTCCAAATTTTGGAAGGAGTTGTTTGTAGGTTTGGGCACGAAGTTGGCCTTCAGTGCAACTTATCATTCACAGACAGAGAGGCAACGTGATATTGGAGGATATGTTGAGGATGTATGTGATGCATCAGTAACGAAAGTGGGAAGAGTATCTTCCATTGGTAGAGTTTGCTTACAACAATGGGTATTAGGAATCTTTGAATATGAGTTCATTTGAGGCATTGTATCAGTGGAGTTGCAATGCTCCCATTAGTTGGAGTGACCTGGTTAATAGGGTGTTGATTGGACCAAACATGTAGGCAAAAATGGAACAAGAAATGCCGGTAATGAAGAAGAATTTGAAAGCAACATAGGATAGGCAGAAGAGCTATGCATATTGGAACAGGTTATTCAAGGAGTTCCAGGTTGGGGAGCAGGTGTACTTGTGCGTTAGACCAAGGAAGATATCCTTGCGGATTGAATCATGTGCCAAGCTAGCACCCCGGTTTTTTTGGACCTTTCAAGATTATTGAAAGGATTGGGCCAGTAGCCTATCGACTTGCATTGCCTCCGAAAGTGAAATTCCATAATGTTTTCCATGTGTCATTTCTTAAGAAATATGTTAAATATGTTGATAATGTGATTGACTGGTCTGTATTGCAAATGGAGCCAGATGGAGAAATCCAGTCTGAGCCTTAGTGTATATTGTAGAGAAAGGTGTTCATGCTCTAGAACCAAGCAATCAATAGGTTAAAGTGCAGTGGAAGCACTTTGGGCTCAATGAAGCTACATGAGAGATGATGGATCATATTCGGGCTATGTATCCTTTATTTTTTGCAGTCGAGGCAAAGCCATTTTTGTATGATATTTGGTATATGTTTTGGCATATTATTTGGTGTGATGGTTAGGTATATTGACATATGTATATGGATGTAAATACCGCCATGAGCTATGTTATAAAGCTACAATAACAGGTATGGGTGTGATGTTAGTATAGTTGTCATGTTGTTGTGCTTCTCAGCAGGGTAATCATTGTAAATACTGCATCGATCTATGTTATAAAGCTCCATGAGCAATATGTTTTGTTTTCAGTGGTCTTGTTGAGGTATAGGTGTGGTTGAACACCGAGGATGGTATCCCCCAAGGGGGAGGGTTCTGTAACAACCTTGGTAAAAAATCCATGTAATAAAAGTCAATAAAGGAAAAATGATAACCACAGTTGATGGGACACATATTCCAAGTTGAATTTTGGGAAAGACATCCTCGTGTGGGTGTTAATTTGGTTTATTATGGCTAAGGGAATTGGCTAAGGCTTTGAAAAGGAAAAATGACATTTTTGGCACATTTATTTATGAAAATGATGGAAATTAGGAGAAAAGGAAGGTGAAAGGTCCTAGGTTGCATGTGAGGAGGAAATGGAGGAAAATAATGGAAAAATAAAGAAATTAGAGGCCTAATTGATAAAAAGGCTCTTAAGGACCAGTTGGTACCTTTTTTCACTTCAGTTTGGATCTCTCTCATTATTCTCTCTCTCTATCTCACTCTTGGACACTTATAATTTTCTTGGAGCACTTTGTAATTGGATAAAGAAAGGCAAAGAAGGAAAAAGGAAGGAAGGAGCAAGCAAGGAAGAGTAGGATCAAGCAACTACAATGAGATTCTTTACAGGTATCAATTTGCATGTGTGCTTTCCTTGCTATATTTGGCATGCATGGTATTGAATGTGGTTCTTTGCTATTATGGCATGGGTTTTGCTAGGTGTGACAGTGTTTTTAGCCTAGCCTTGCCATTTTCAGATAGCCATGGTGTGATGGGGTTCTCATGTTTTGGTTGAGTTGGATTCTCAGATGGATTCGAAACTGAGTGAGGTGGATCTTTGAATAATAGAACATATGGCCTAGTAACCCCTAAACCAGACTGTGGGTTGCGGTAAAGACGAATTTTGTGTTGCCTCGGTGGGCCTGGGAATCCTCGACCGATGAATGATGGGATATACAGTAAAGCTTAGAGGTGTGTGATCTCCATAAAGACTAATAATCGCAAGATGGCATATGCGATAAATCCTAGAGAGTGGGTCTCGGTTTATAGCCTAGTGATCTAGTGTGGATTGTGGTAAATATTGAGAGACTAGGAGATAGGAAAATTCCTCACAGTGTAGGTAGAGAAATCTGGTGGCATCCATTATTGTTTTGGCCTAGTGATATGGTGGAGATCATGGTAAAGCCTGTTATTACATGTTTATTGTTTGGCCTAGTGATCTAAGATGGATTATGGTAAAGCATGGTTTCTATTGATGAGGGTGAGGGGGTTTAGCCTCAGGATACCCTGGTTGGTTCTTTTGATTTGAGTCCCACATTCATGCTTGGAATATGACATGGGGGTGAATGGATGAAGAGAGAATTGGCTCAACCATTCTATGGTCGAATGGAATGTGGTAGTCCCATCCCAGGTTGGCTTTTGCATCATTAATATGAGGTTATTTCTCCTTATTAATTCATGAGTATTATATCGGTTTATACGTGGATTCTATGGTTGATGTATCCTTGATATTTTTGTTGTTATTATGCTGGTTATAAGCATGTATTATGATAGTGATGATGTATGAATCTCCTCATGTTTTGATTTGTAAACGAATGGATAATGTATCTATGACCTAATAGATGATAATGCAACTAATAATTTAAGGGAACAATGCTTCTTAGCGATTCTCAGATAAGTATGAGACCCTTAAGCTCAGATCTATATTTAAACCTATAGATTACAT
Source organism: Pinus taeda (assembly GCA_000404065.3). Lineage (NCBI taxonomy): Eukaryota > Viridiplantae > Streptophyta > Pinopsida > Pinales > Pinaceae > Pinus > Pinus taeda. Next base: position 23,012 of record APFE030407519.1, on the reverse strand, counting down.
ATTTGTGATATGTTTGAGGAAATGCTTATCATGGCTAGTAGGGGTCTAGTCTAATCCTTGTTGATGTTTTTGTAAATGCATTATTGTTATGTTGTGTAAATTCATTTCTGAAAGTGTTATTGAGTTATGGGTAGTGACCTGGGCTCTGGGCCTTAAAAGGTGGCACAAATCGAGGAGATACAAACACAACACTGGGCAGAAAAGTCCCTAGACGCATGCATACCCATGTTGTGGGAGAGCCCAGAGCCTCCTGGATGAATGCATTCCCATTTCAAGGGAGCGTCCGAGGGTTTAATGGTCTAAAACTTCAGTTGGTCTTAGGGGTTGGTTACTTGAGTTGTTCGGATGGCTCCTAGGAGTTCTGCTATTGATGTGGAAGGTCTTTGTGGTGTGTTTCCATAAATTCCACTTCCTTAAGGTCACCTAAGAGGTTGAATCCCATTATAGTGGCCTCTTCTCGCATATTTACCTCGGTTGGCCAATTACTTGGGTAGATGTGGGATGAGGCTGTTACAATGGGAGACTTATTTTGACACAAGATTCTTCATGCATCCAAGTTGAGGCCATCATCTTCCATAGCACTTGAACTTTATGGTTTTTGTGAGGCCAATCTCAGGGGGTTCTTTCAACATGTAGGTGAAAGACTCAAGTATTGTCTCTTCACTCAATGACATAATTCAAATCATATAGGAATCCCCTTTATCATTATTCAACTCCTACATGGAGGTAGACAACTTCTAGAACAAAAGCTGCTCAACAATTATGGCATAGCCAAGGATGCTTCAATTTATATAGTCTTAAGATTAAATAGTGGAGCTAAAGGTTGGGATGGTCCCTCTTCCTCCTAGTCCAGATCCTTCAAGGTGTAAGTTTTAACCCTGTACAAAAATTACCTACATACGAATTCTAAAAACAAAAAATAAACAATGGTGATAACATAAAACATAAAATAGATATACACAGAGATTTCCCCTGAATCCCAAAACTGAGACTACCAGATTGATTTTTCATTATGTTCCTTTCAATGTTAGAACACATATATATACATGATGAAGCATCCATAAACACCAATCCATTAACCCTAGATTAGAACATAATCGTAGTTCCCTTGACCGGATCTACAAAATACCATGGACTGAAAACCATCATGCTCGAAGCCATGTGTGAAATCCATGCATAAAACCATAGGTAGGTTCACCCACCCAATATAGGATCCAATTAAAATATTTCTTGGGTCACTACCTTGGACCCTGTACAGGGGGGCTACTACCCCCTTGCATACCCCCTGGTAGTGCCCACTGCAACGTACAAGGGGGGATACTGCCCCCTTGCATACCCCCTGGCAGTGCCCACCGCAATGTACAAGGGGGGCTCCCGCCCCCTATAACCCCCATGTGCATGGGCTAGTTGTGGAAAGAATATAACACAACCCAACATAAGGGTGCCCAAAAGCCATGGATTTCTCCTTCGTCTACCAAAGATCTCTCAAGGCTAACATTTGTTGTGTCTCAGGCAACAAACATTCCATATTTAGAAGTGGATCATTTTAAATCTGATTTTTCTTCCACAAATTATTCACGGCACTATTATTTTTCATTTGAATGGGTTTTAGCAATTGACATTTTCACTTCGGGAATGGGTGCATCACGCTTGGTCTCAAAATACAAATCTGTTTTTTTGTTTGAAAGGATTTTTGTGGTAAACTTTAGGACCATCGAAAGGTTTTTTGTTAAGGACATTGACTTTGGGGCTAATCTGGTCTCTCCTTTCAACCTTGATTTCATGATTTCAATTCTCTTTCCATGATGACTTTGCCCACTCCATTTTGGGTAAGGCTCCCTAATCTACCCATTCATATGCTTCCTTCAGACATCTTAGCCCATGTGGGAAACTTACTAAGTTGTTTAATAAAGAGACATTAATAGGCCTGAGAAGGGTATTGTCACCTTTGCTCACATATATGCTGAAATAGATCTCAGTGAAGGGCTTTCGAATAAATTCCTCCTCAAGTGGAAGGGTAGATTTTATTTGTAGTGGGTGCACTATGAGAACACTAATTTTTATTGTAGGATATGTTAGCAACATGGTCATCTTCATAATGCATGTCCTTCTCAAGGGCCCTCTCCCATCTCGGATGCTAAGAAAAAAGAGTCATGGATGGTAATACCTAAAATATGCAAGAGGATCTGAGAATTATTTGGCTCACAAGAATGGAAACATGTAACAGTAGAAGACCCATAACACAAAATCGGATCCATCAAACTCAATTCAACCACATGTTGCACCATCTAATCCCTCATATGAGGGGGTCCACCCCTCGACTGGAAATGATAGAGACTCTCCCATAACCTTGGCTTCATAAATGAGTGAGCGTAAACATTTCCATCAATCAAATCACTTGGATAATGATAAGGAAACAATAAATATTGCCAAACCCCTGGTGATGGAATTATCTCAAAGAAACACAACCAGTTTGTCTTCTACTTCTATTCTTGATAAATCCTTGGAATGGATTGATGTCCATAAGAGAAAAGGAAAAAAGGAAAAACCTATGATCAACCCTAGGCTCTGAGACTAGGACCATAGTAAATGTATCGTTTTGAACTATGTTAATCTGTGATGAATGGAATGACGCAATTTACTAATTAAATTTAAAAAAAGTGTTTTTTCAGTTAAAAATTTCCCTTCCTTTGAAGTAATAAAATAGGTAAACAATCCAATACCAAGAGGTATCTTGCATGAGTAAAATCCTATCCCTTTCTTTCAATAAGGTTGTTGAGTAAACAACTAATAATGACTAGCCTTAATTGAGTTATGATAGGTTTTTCCACCATTGGAAAAAAATGATTAATTAATTAGTAATAGTTAATGTCCAATTTTGATTTTAGAGGACATTAATTATCACCATCAATTAAATTATTATATGTTTTACTATCTTTATAAATGAGTTTCCACCAACTTTATATCATTCAATGATGTTAATGATGAGGATGGTGATTTATTCCACTGAGACCAAAATTAATTTATAGGATCTTAAAAAGGTAAGATATTATTTGGAATTCTTTAGAAGTTTATTTCTATATTCTAAAAGCATTAAGAGAAGTGTTACAAAATCACCTGAGTTTCGCTGAATCAAAAGGTTAAGAAGTTAGGAAGGACATTGAGCACCGAACACTATGCAAAATCTTAGACAACCCTAGGGTTTGAAAACCTGCACAAACCTTGACAATAAAAGAGGAGCGGCTAAACGATAGACAGTTGATAGTAGGAAAGATATGCAAGATTCAAGTGGGTAAACCAGTAATCAACCAAGTTCAAAAGAAGTGGTAGGCTTGAATAATGGTCATGTCCTCAGAGTGAGATGGCAGGCAAGAAGCAGAGGGTAATGCCTGCCATGTGCAATAGAGAAACCTAGATTCGTAATACCGATGAACAAACTGGAAAGATACCATAGCTACTTGAAGGACCACATGATGATATGAAAATTCATAAGAGTTTGGCCAATGGAGAAGGACTTGAAAAAATGGATTCAGCAGAAATTGCAACCAAAAGGCCATGTAAAAGTCAAGTTGGGAGCTAGAGGATTCTTCGCAGTAATCTTCTCAAACATGTAAGACAAGGAAAGAGTTTTTGAAAACAATCCATATTTTCATTAGAATGCAGGATTGTTTGTTAGATATTGGGAAGCATGTTATGACTTGGATAAAGAGAAATTCTTGGCAGCCCCTGTATGGGTACGACTATTCGGTCCCCCAATGGATTTCTGGGATCCAGAAATACTGGAAGGAATTGGTAATTGCATAGGAAGAGTTGTCAAAATAGAATAAACCACAAAAAGGGGCCACTATACCTCATATGCTAGAACTTGTGTGTATATGAATATATTAGAGCCTATCCCTGAATCAATAGAAATGGAATATCATGAAGAAATCTGGAAACTGACCTTGGACTACGAGCATATCTCGTTCTGATTTCGATGGTGCCATGATTATGGACCCTTATTTAAAGAATGCATGTTGAACCAAGAAGGGTTGGATCTAAAAGAGAATCAAATGAACCCCATAGGAGGTGAATGAAGGGTTCCAAGAGGTTAAGCACAAGAGGAAGAACCCAAAAGGACACCAAAACCCTAAAAACAACAGATCAGTAAAAATAGATATGAGGTATTGCAAGAAGAAGAAAAAATAGAAAATGAAACATAAATTATGGATTATCAAGAAAAATAAAAAGAAATTAGGCCGAGAAAATAAAAAACAACCCCAAAGAGGAAAGACCAAATAGATCTGACAGAAAAAGAAGAGCATATAGGAATCGATCTTACCATAATGGAAGTAGACACAGGTAGGGGGGGAAGAGTTAGGTATGGAAGAGGAAGTTCTAAAAAAATTGTTAAATGAGTGGAGACACTTGGATGAAATATTCATCCCAGAGGATCAAAAGAAATTGTACAAGGAAACCTTTCAGCAATACAAGGCCAACTAAGGACAGAGACAAGTAGAAATGGAAAAGCAACTGGGCATGCAACAAGAAAATTCACAGGAACAACGAAACAAAAGTAAAGCAGGGAAAAAAAGAGGGAGGAGAAATCTACAGGAGTCAATCCAAATAATGGGAGAGATGTTGGTAAACACTAGAAGGGTTGTACCGCTACCAACGGTATTCCAACAAATCAACAAAGTTACCCAATGATAGTACTATCATGGAACATAAGGGGTCTTAGCAATCGGGGAAAACATAGATACCTACAGGATCGATTGAGAAAGGAGAAGCCTCAAATAATTATACTCTAGGAAACAAAGATATCAGGAGAAAAAATAGAAGAGATTCTATAGAAAATGAAACCAAGATATGAAGCAATAGCGTTGGATGCAAAAGGAAGTGCGGGGGAATTGCACCCATCTAGAACCCAACAGAGGTAAAGGCAGACTACTGGATAGGAATGCAGAGAATCGTTATAGGTTGCTCTTGGAATATAGGGACTAAAGAATGGATCATAATCTCAGTAGTATATGGGCCGCATATTCCTGCAGAGAAGGAAGACTTTATACAAAGTATAAGGACATTAAGCCAAATGCTAGATGAAAAACTTTGGTTGATTTCAAGGGATTTCAATCTGATAACCTCCCTGGAGGAAAAAAAGGTGGGATAAGAAGAGAAGAACTTGAAATGGAACAATTTAGGGATCTACAAGAAGAGCTCCATTTGGTAGACGTTCTCACAATTATTGGAACTTTCACGTGGAATAATAAAAGAGGTGGAAATCGTTAAATTGCGTCTCGGTTAGATAGATTCTTGGCAACTAAAAACTTAATAATTAGAGATGTATATTATGAAGCATCAATCCTACCCTGCATGGGATTTGACCACTAGTCGATTAGATTCGAAGTGGACTTGAAACAAGGGTAGACAAAGAGACCATTCAAATTTGAAGCATTCTGGCTGTGTGATCTGACCTTTTTAGGAAAGTTGAAGGAGTGGTGGAGCTCAAGTAAGGAACAAGGGAGAAACGAAATGCATAAATTCCAACTACGCCTCAAAGAAATCAAAGGAAAAATTAAAAAATGGCATAATGAAGAATTTGCAATATTCAAAAAGACTAGGAATTGTTACAGGCAAGGATGAAAAGCGTGCAACAATAGATAATAACAAATGGCCTCACGGAATCCCTCGTGGAGGAAGAAGGAAAAATGCTGAATAGTTTGGAGAAAAGAAGGCAGCAGGAGGAGATCCTATGGAAATAAAAATCTAGAGTTCAATGGCTAAGGGAGGGAGAAATGAATACTAGATTCTTCCACAAAGTGATGATTCAACATCGCCAGCATAACATGATATTCTCATTAGTAGACTAGGAAGGAAATCACCTAATACAAAAGGAAGAGATGGAGAACTTATTGGTCCAACATTTCCAAAATTTAATAACAGAACCAAATCCAGAAAGAGTTGAGGATATAAAGAAGATTACTATCCCTAAGCTGATTAGTAGGGACCAAAACCTAGAACTAATGAAGGACACAACCATGGGAGAGGTGGAAGAGGTGATCAAAGGATTAGCAAAGAATAAAGCACTGGAACCGGATGACTTCACAGTATAGTTTTTCCAGGCGACATGGCCGATTCTAGGAGAAGATATCCTAGAAGTTGTGGAGGAGTCCAGACGAACTAAAAGAATGCACCCTGCCTTGAACTCAACCTTCCTAGCTCTTATACCAAAATATGATCACTAGGAAGAGCCTCAGGGGTTTAAACCTATCACCCTATGTAATGTAATATACATAATTTTGTCAACAATAATGGTCAATCGCCTCAAACCGCTCCTCCCAGGTCTACTCTTACAGGAGCAGACTGGTTTTGTTAAAGGAAGGAAAATTGTGGATGGGATAATAATGGCTCAAGATGCAATTCACTCCCTTAAGAATCTCAAAGCTAAAGGAATGATGATAAAACTAGATCAGTCGAAAGCATATGACCGGTTAAGCTGGACCTTTCTCCAAGGAATATTGAAAGCCTTTGGCTTTGATCCCCATTGGATAAATTGGATCTACTCTATGATATCGACCCATGTGTTCTCAATTCTCCTAAATGGAGCTCCGACAGAGGCTTTTAATGCAACAAGGGGACTAAGACAAGGAGACCCAATGTCCCCCTTCTTGTTCATATTAGCAGCTGAAGGGCTAGGAAGATATGTAAAAGAAAAGGTGTAAGCAGGACAATTCAAAGGCCTGTGAATGTGGGGAAATGAATTTCCATTAACTCATCAACAGTTTGTTGATGACATCATGATGTTTGGGCAAGAAAAACTCAAGGAAGCCAGGGCCCTGTTAGACATCTTGCAAGATTTCATGAATGCCTTAGGAACACAGATAAACAAAGAGAAGTCAGATATCTTTTTGTTCAATACGAGAACCCAATCCCAAGCATTCCTGGCAAGAACAATGGGCTTTCATATAGGAACCCTCCCATCAAAATACTTGTGGATTCTACTAAGTCTACACCTAATTAGAGTGGCAAATTGGAAAGCACTTCTGGCAAAGATTCAAGTTTGGCTTCAAAACTAGACATTCCAGACTTTAAACATGGCAAGTAGAGTCATACTGTTAAAAGCAATGCTATAATCAATCCCGATCTACCAGTTCTCAAGCCTAGCATTTCCTAAAACAGTATGTAATGGAATGATCAATATCTTTAAGACATTCCTGTGGCAAGGGCCACAAACTATTAAAAATGGGCATTACTATCTTGGAACTGGCTAATTAAACCAAACAAAGCGGGGGGGCTTGGACTCCGAGATCCATATACCTAAACCAAGTAATGGGAGCTAAGTTATGGTGGAGATGGATACAAGAGGAACATATCTATGGAAAGAAAAATGGGGGAGAAAATATGGGATGCCTAGATCACCAAAAGGAAGATTAAGAATCCAGGAAAACATAAAGGGATTGACTATATGCAACCTTACAACAAAAAACAAAGAACTGATAAGAAATCATAGCTTCTGGGAAATCAAGGGAGGAGATAAAACTAGGTTCTGGAAAGAGGCTTGGCAACAGAGATAACAATTATTCAGTAGGACAGATGTAGCATAAATATTCCTAAATACAAACAACCTAGTAAATCAGACGGTGAAAAACTATTAGGAAACGGATACAGGAGAACAAAGGAGAAAATGGAAGAGAAGACAACATTGGATAGAAGCACCAAACTCTATTTAGTGGGAAACCTATGATAAGGAGATGGACTCTAGAAGAATAACGACTGTGGAAGGACCAGACGTTATAAGGTGGGGTTACAGAATAAAATGGATGTTCACTCTCCAAGAAGGATATTATCTGCAAGTAGAACACCAACAACAACAAGGGTTACCCATAGGGGAACGTATATGGAAGGACAAACTGTGGCCGAAAATAGCTTTCTTCCTATGGGTGGTCCTCCATGGACAAGCCCTAACATGGGATCAACTACATGTAAGGGGGATGCAGGTTCCATCAATTTGCTACACATGTGAAGGACAAACAGAAACGATGGAACACCTACTAAATGCTTGTAGTTACAACAAAGTCCTATGGTAGAATCACGCACAACTCTTCAGCCATACGGACAGGGATAAATCAAGCACATAAACAACATGGAAAAATGACAAAATATTTTATACCATAATCCCATCTTGAACTGACCCTGGAATATCTCCCTAGGATTCCTACTATGGCCGGTGTGGAAGGAAAGGAACCAACAAATTTTTAAAGGGGAAAGAAGAACAACAATGGATTTATGGGAAATGCTAGTTCAAAACATTAGAGAGATGATTCTCGTAGAGAAATGGTACCCAAAACGATGGAACACCTACTAAATGCTTGCAGTTACAGCAAAGTCCTATGGTAGAATCACCCACAACTATTCAGCCACACAGACAGGGATCAATCAAGCACATAAACAACAATGGAAAAATTACAAAAGAATCTATACTAGAATCCCATCTTGAACCGAGCCTGGAATATCTCCCTAGGATTCCTGCTATGGCCGGTGTGGAAGGAAAGGAACCGACAAATTTTTAAAGGGGAAAGAAGAAAAACAATGGAGTTATGGGAAATGATAGTTCAAAACATTAGAGAGACGATTCTCATAGAGAAATGGTACCCAAATGATTGGGAAACCATGTCATAGGAACACCAAATAATGGAAAGGTTAAACCTAAGTCCTCGTATGCTAATGCCCAATTCCTAGAAACAGAAATAGACTCCCCATGATTCCCCAATCCACTTCATGTTCCCCCTGAAGGATTTCATAAAACTAAATTTCAATGGTGCAGCCAAAGGAAATACAGGTGCAGCTAGCTCGGGAGGTGTTTTCAGAGACCACTAGGGAAACACCATCTGACTGTTTTCTATGGACTGTGGAACAACGAGCAACAATGAAGCAAAACTCTATGCGCTAAAGTAGGGGCTAGAAATAGCTCGAAGAGAAAATTTCCAGAAATTAGAGGTGGAAGGAGACTCGACATTGTTTATAGACATAGTGAAAAAACTTCACGAAGGAACCCAATGGGAGACGATAAGCCAAATTTGGAGAACGACTTGATTAGTACAAGAAATAGGATACCTGATCCAAGGGATAGACTACATAATACCAACACATGTTTGAAGATCGGGGAACATGGCAGTAGATTGCTTAGCAAACTACGGATGTGGAAAACCTGGAAGCAACCTAGATATATTGGGAAAAGATATAATTTGAACAAAAGGAATGAATAAACTCATGGAAAATCTAAGAAAAGACAGGGAAGAAGGACACAATCCCCGATCGGGGTGTGCAGGGAAATGGAGGGCAGAGGGAAGAAGGACAGGACAGATGGCAGGAAGGCAGGCAAGCTGTCGAATGGAAACGGAAAACATAAGACGACAAGAGCAGCCAGAATTGGAAGGGCGATGATAGAGGACAATAAATGGCAGGTAAGTGGGCACCTAGACCAAGACTTACACACGAAGGAAAGGGAGGCAGACAACGAAGCAAGGCAAGTGGAGGGTACCTCGATAATGAGGATAAGTAGGTGGGAGAGAAAGTTAAGGAAAAAGGTGGCAAGAGTGAAGGGTAATTGCATGCAAGCAGCAAAGGAGGAACGATCAAACGAAGCTGGTGAACACCAAGTGCCAGTACATGATGAACAGAAAATTACCTTCGCAAGCAACATGTGATATGTACTTACAAACCCCCCATTTGTCGATAGGGTAACAATGCCATGGAACTTGAGAAGAAGTTGGAATTTAAGGAGAAAAGTGATGAATACTCTAGAAAAATGTTGGCTCTGTGTTAGTGGTCTCCTAGTCAAGAGAATGAATGGAATATCCAGAGTATTCAAGGATAATTGTCTGTTAATCCGGAATGGGTTCGGCCTGACAACTTTCCAAGAAGGGTGGGAAGGCAAATTTGAACCCTGTAAGACAACTGACTGGTCCTGGGGAAGAATAAGACTGTCGAGCCATATAGATGCTAAAAGTAGTGATAGTTTAAGCGTTTCCCTCCGTAATTTCCTGAGGATAATCTCATGGTATAAAGAGATGGTAATCCTGCTGGGGTGGGTGGGGAAAATAGGGCATTGTAAGAGGTCAGGGGGGTAAATTGAACCTGGAGAAAACTCTAGACTGCTTGCATGTAGGAACCGACACCGAATTGAGAAGACGAAAGGTCGGAAGGCCTTTGCGAGATGTCGAGGGAGATGTTGCCCCTTAGACCGGGGAGGGGAGAAGGATAGATACTGGAATTGGAAAAACAACCAAGGGAGGACATTCTTGGTGGCGGAAGGGCAGACAAAGTTCAACCACCCTAAAGACGGTAAAATCTCTAGCCTGTTAGACTAGGAGCATGGAAGGGGTTACTTGGGATCCTTATGGGGAATGAGAAACAGAGGGGGCAGAGAGCTAAGGATTGAGAATGTAACAGAGTGGTTTCAAACTAGCAGTGATGGGAAGACTACTGAAAAATTGGAAGAGAAAAGGCCAAAACACAAACCATAAAACAAAGTAAGAATACTAAGGACAAAATTATTCCTAATTTTAATGTTTTAATTCTGGTTCAAATTACAGGTAGTATAAAACCCAGTGTTCATCAGGTCCCGACACACCAGAACTTGTATCAAGAAAGGGCACAAGAGTGTAGGGACTGGAAGAATAGAGAGCAGACAAGGATGGTAAAGGAAGGCAGACGACAGGGATGAAAAGGGAGCAGAAGAACATGAAAAAAGACTGATCAGAAAATGAAAGGCATGGAGACTTCAACAAGCAAACCACCAAGGAAAAGGGGTAGAAAAACATGACAGGAAAGTATGAATAATTTAATCAATGCTTACTTTGTAGGAACCCCGATGGAAGTAAAAGTAATCATAGCCAAATGGGAAAGGGAGTTAAATGCCAATGTAGAAAACGAAGAAATTCATGCAGCAGAATGGGAGCCTATAATTCAGGACCCGGGTCATACCCGAGGTCGCCAAACATTATTTAGGTAGACCATACAACAATATTGGGTAATGAAAAACCTTTTGGCTAAATCAATGACAACATCCAAGGATAGAGAAGAGCCCAACATGGAAAGACAAGTAGAAACAAGCCTAAAAGATCTCCAGAAGGAGATCCAGTCAGTTCAAATGCAGCAATATCATAACAATATTTGTCTGAAGAGAATGTAACAACAACTCCAGACACTGCTATAGAGTGAAGCAACTGGGTCAAGTGAGAAACACTCGACTCCAGTAGATTCCTCGGATAAATGAAGTATAAGTCCAACTAGTAAAATTTTGTTATTATGTCGATTAACATTTACTTTTAAAGTATTAATCATACAGTAGATAAAGTAGAAAATTCAGCCTAGATGATAAGAATTAAGCTGTTTAAATTTTGGACAACTTTTGATGCTGATAGGTGGCCAATAGACTTGGTTTCCTGCAGGCAAGTTGAAGCCACAAGCACTAATTTGAAAACCATATTTAACTATTTATTTATGAAAAATTAATACAAAAGGGAGTACCACCAAGCTTACACCAAAAAAAAGGTTAAGAAGTTTGATAAGTGTGACAATATCTCTTCGGAGACATCCGATAAAATTGGAATGATACAAAAAGGATTAGCATGAACCTTGCGCAAGGATGACACACACAAATCAAGAAATGGTCCAAATTTAAAAAATAAAATGTGACAAACATTTTAAAAATTAGATGTGAGTATATGATGGATAATTAAGAGAGTAATATTCATCTTTAACCCTCTTAGTTTCATAATGGGGACAACGTGATTCATCCCAAGGAGTTTTTGGAATTGACCAATGTGAGGATTAACCAATGTCAGTTCAATGATCATGTGAGAATATATCATTATTTAACAATGCTTGTTTTCTTTTTTACACTAGAAGATAGATAAATACTTTTCATTTTCTAGATTTAAGTTAATTACCTCTTTATAATATCTTAATTTTATTTTTCCATTAACTCTTTATCACATCATAAATTCTCCTTAAAATTTGAGGTAATAATTTTGTTAATATATCTTTATTTTGTAACATAAAATTTTCCTTGATTTCAAATAAAAAATGTCCAAAATACAAATGAAAAAATAAAATTATAATTATGTTATATATGAGACTTTTGTGATCCATATTATAGGTGAATGTCTTTCCGATTAATTACATCATTAGGATTTGGTCAACGTTTGAAACCAACTATTGTGGTTCATGTATAAATTCTCACTGTAGATCAACGGATTATGCAATATACTAAAGCAAAATACTAGATCTACTTCTACAACAAACTTGCGGAAGCTTAATCAATTTTGAGCAAGATCAATTAGAACACATATAACTGAGAATGAGAAAGCAATCACACATGAACACAGATGAATACTCTGGGGAAAGCTGAAGCTAAAAACCCTGATCTCTATATTATCATACAAGTGGGAATATGTCCAGATTACACAAAGCTTTAGCTCACAAGCTATCGAACTCTCAACACAATCCTTCAATACATCTTACAAACTGAATAAACACAACATATGCCTTCCCTCACCCCTCCAAGCCTCCTATTTCCTTGCGCAGTTTCTCTTGGGGTCCAATGCTGCCACCCGTGTGAATTTGCCTCTCACACAACTCATCAAACTCAAAAGTAACTGCGCAATCTCCAAGGAGTGAATTCCTTCTGCATGCAAAAGATATCCTCAATGGAATATTCTTGCAACTGATAGTAAATTGTCCCTCCATTTGATCTCAATTGGGTCTCTGACTGAACTGACATGCATGAGTTATTTATGAGAGAATATTCAGTTATTTGAAGTGCAGTAGTTACATGCATGAATGCATTAACTAACTGAACTTACAATTAGTTCCACAAATTATTGGAACTAATCTAATTGGACTTAACTCAGATAACTGAGCTAACTAATTACAACTCAAAGTACAACTCATCTCGATCTCCTTAATCAAGGGATAACTTCCTCAATCAAAGGGGAAACTGTTGCATGGCCTCACATAGACTTCATGTTTGATTTTCTACAACTAATTAACTCAAGATGAATTAATTAATTATTTTACAAACAATTTCTAAGATCAAATTTGAATTTTAATTCTCAATTTTAGTTTAGGGACTAACTAAAATTGGAATGTATCCCGAAATGTTATTTATAGCAGTGCTATTTTCAGCACTTCTATTTTTAGCATTTCTTGTTGCTATTTTCAACACTCCTCTCAACAAAAAAGGGATTATT
>APFE030407518.1:0-20151 GCA_000404065.3 Pinus taeda | reverse complement strand
TGAAGGAAGTTGATTCAAAATCTGTAGACAAGTTCAATTCACAATCATAAGAAACATCCATATCAATAGGTGAATTAGAGTCATCTACATCACCTCCATTTTGCCGGTTTGAATTTTTGGTTCCTGTCTTTCCAACTTCATCAGGATGAACACTTTCAAGGGTCTTTGTCAGCCACTTTGGGGGACCTTTCTTAGATGGTCCAAGCTGCTCCGTTGATTAAGTTGGGACTGAATCAAGATTGAGTCTCCCAATTCTATAAATTACATCACTTAAAGCATCATCCATTTTTGGAGTTTCATGCAGGGGAGAGTGTTCTTCAAAAGAAGATTCCACATGTTGATCTAGTATAGGAATCCCCCCTTCAAGATGTGGAATCTGATTATCAAATTCTTGAAAGGATTTTGCTTTTGCGAATCTATACAAGCGATCAAGTTGTCGCTCAACAACATTGTCAGTTTTGGATGATTCAAGGAAAATTACATCTCTAGATACAAAAAAAATCTTATTTACTTCATCATAGAGGTGGTATGCTTTGGAGGTGTTTGAATATCCTAGGAAGATACACTTACAACTTCTAGCACCAAGTTTGTTTCTATGTACCTTTGGTATCAAAGCATAATAGGTGGAACAAAAGACCCTGAGATGCTTTACCAAAGGAACATGTCCATACCATATTTCATATTGAGTCTTGTTTCTTATAGCATTAGATGGACATCTATTCTTTATATATGCAGCACATAGAATAGCCTCAGCCCAAAACATTATCTTTACATTTTTGAAGAAAAGCATGGATCGTACCATATTCAAGATTGTTCTATTCATTCTTTCAGCTACACCATTCTGTTGGGGATTATAAGGCACAGTTGTTTGATGTTTGATCCCATGTTAGCGAAGATAGTTTTCAAATTCATTTGATGTATATTCTTTTCCATTATCAGTGCGAATAGACCCAATATGAGATTGTGCATCATTTTCAATCCATTTATGAAAATTCTTGAATGTTAGGAAAGCATCAGATTTGTTCTTCAATAAATAAACCCAACACCTTCTGGTGTAGTCATCAATAAATGTCATGATATATTTATTTCCATTTGCAGAAGGAACAGGCATTGGACCACATAAATCTGAATGAATAAGTTCAAGCTTCCTATGTGCTCTTGAATGTGAGTCATGAAATGACTGTTTGCTATGCTTTCCTAGAATGCAAGCATCACATTACTTAAGTTTTCTAGGAATTGTAGGCAAACCAGCCACACCATTTTTCTTCAATAAGTGAAGACTATCATAGTTCAAATGTCCAAATCTAGCATGCCATAATAAACTTGATGGAAGTGTATCTTCTTCATGATGAGAATTGTATGAGAAATGTTGTGCATGAGCAAAGGTTCCTTGCAACTTGAGAAACCTTTCTTCTTCTATTCCCCTCATGACAAGTGAGTGCTCAAATTCTTTTCTTACCTCAAGCTTTCCATAAAACATATGAATGGAGTGACCTTGTTGGTGGATGTGGACCAGGGACAACAAGTTTCTCTTTAGCTGTGGGAGATATAGAACATGATGCAGAAGAAAGTCTGGAAGACCAGGCAGTTTAAGCTTGATTGTGCCAAGCCTTGATGGCTTCATTTTTGATTGATCAACAAAGTATACTGCTCCATCAACATTGTCATTGAAATCTTCAAAAAAAAAAATTCTATGAGTCATGTGGCAGATTGCTCCTGAATCAAGCAACCAATCATTTTTCCAGGAAGCAAGTGAAGCATTAAATAAATCTTCGTTTACTCCAATGTTACATTGTGCCACACAATAGTTAGCAGATTTAGGTGCTTTACCTTTGTGTGTATCATCATTTTGACCTTTTTTTTGGTTTCTTTTCTGCTCAATTTTTTCCCATGGTAGCTTTCTTGTAGAGGCATGATGTGATCCATTTCTCTTGCAGCATATGTAGTGCAGATCTTTATTTCCATTTGCAGAAGGAACATGCATTGGATCACATAAATTTGAATGAATGAGTTCAAGATTTCTATGTGTTCTTGATGTGAATCATGAAAAGACTGTTCGCTATGATTTCCTAGAATGCAAGCATCACATTGCTTAAGTTTCCTAGGAATTGTAGGCAATCCAACAACACCATTTTTCTTCAATAAGCGAAGACTATCATAGTTCAAATGTCCAAATCTAGCATGCCATAATAAACTTGATGGAAGTGTACCTTCTTCATGATGAGAATTGTATGAGAAATGTGGTGCATGAGCAAAGGTTCCTTGCAACTTGAGAAACCTTTCTTCTTCTATTCCCCTCATGACAAGTGAGTGCTCAAATTCTTTTCTTACCTCAAGCTTTCCATAAAACATATGAATGGAGTGACCTTGTTGGCGGATGTGGACCAGGGACAACAAGTTTCTCTTTAGTTGTGGGAGATATAGAACATGATGCAGAAGAAAGTCTGGAAGACCAGGCAGTTTAAGCTTGATTGTGCCAAGCCTTGATGGCTTCATTTTTGATTGATCAAAAAAGTATACTGCTCCATCAACATTGTCATTGAAATCTTCAAAAAAAGAATTTCTATGAGTCATGTCGCAGATTTCTCCTGAATCAAGCAACCAATCATTTTTCCAGGAAGCAAGTGAAACATTAAATAAATCTTCATTTACTCCAATGTTACATTGTGCCACAACATAGTTAGCAGATTTAGGTGCTTTACCTTTGTCTGTATCATCATTTTTACCTTTTTTTTGGTTTCTTTTCTGCTCAATTTTGTCCCATGGTAGCTTCTGCGTAGAGGCATGATGTGATCCATTTCTCTTGCAGCGTATGTAGTGCATATCTACCTTTTCTTTTTCAGAGTGGCTACCCCCCCTTCCTCTGAAATTTCTTCCTCTTCCTTTCCAACCACCTCTTCCTCTCGAAGAATCTTGAGAAAGATTATTCTCCTT
Source organism: Pinus taeda (assembly GCA_000404065.3). Lineage (NCBI taxonomy): Eukaryota > Viridiplantae > Streptophyta > Pinopsida > Pinales > Pinaceae > Pinus > Pinus taeda. The sequence continues at coordinate 17,217 of APFE030407518.1, read as the reverse complement.
ATGTGTAGGACACACAAATTTTTTGGAAGACAGAAAACCCTTCTCTTTTTCAACAAACTTATCCATCATAAAATTTGAATTGAGCCCAAAAATAATTACAATATTCATAGAAAACACTAATAGTAATTTGCTATGTCTTTACAAAATGGAATCAATTGCAAGTTCTCAATATTCATATATCGTGCAATATATATTGTATTCCTTGTAACATATCCCACAATATTCATATACCAAGCACGGTCATCGAGTTAATGCACCATAACAACAATGTTCTTGTACAACAGTATTCTTGGACAACAGGTAACATGCTACACCTTTATGCAATATATTTCCCTCACCTCATTGTTTATGCGAGAACTAAATGAAAGGCTCATCAATGGAATAAAATGACAACCCATGAAGGAACTGATCATATGAATAGAGGAAATAACGCATACACAAAAACTCATACTCGCCTTGTTCATTTAAATGTAAAACACATAAATCTACATAAAGCACAACGTTGTATGCGATATCTTTTGCTAGATCCTTTGCGACATCAATGGCAATCTTAGTGGCCATTCTATGATTTACAAATGAATGTCACAAAAAATTATGTGAAGATGAGGAAAACTATGAAATGGGGGCGACACAAATACATATTGTGAGCGAGGGAAGGCAGTGGATTGGATGAGTTGATGGTGAGAGTATATATACATGATGAAGTTTCGAGGCTTGCTTCAAAGGTAAGACTAACTGCTATTACAAATGAGGTCGCGTGGTCTATGTACAAGATGAAGAGCCAAGGCAATGGACGGCATGTCTTTGGAACCAATACGATCATGCTCAAACTACGTATTGCCACGGTGTTGATCCCAACTAATCAATCTTGCGAGCTTGGCAAGCATATAAAAATTTTGATAAGGTTTGGAAGGCCGAGGTTATTCCAACAGACATTAAAGTTTGAGCAGCATAACAATTCAACGCATGGTTATATGCCAAAATAAACTTCAGACCAGCGTTTCTTACAAAACAGGAAGAACATACAAATTTATAATACCAGCGTTTCTTACAAAACAGGAGTAGCGCACAAATTCATAATACTAGCATTTCTTACAAAATAGGAGCAGTGTATAAATTCATAATACCATCATTTCTTTAATAGGAGCAGCGAACAAATCAATAGCTCAATGTAACATGACGATATTCCACCGAAACTTCTTCAAACAATATTCTAGTTCTGAAGTCGTCCCTCTTTCAACGCTTTCATAATTTAGGTAGGAAGAAGAGTAGATAGACTACACAGTAGACAGAGAGGACAAAGAGGATAGAGAACACAATAGCTAGTGGATAGAGAGCTCAATAGGTAGACTCCAGAGGGGTAGAGGACAGAGAGCAGTAGGGAGAAGGGAGTTACAACTATTTTGGGAACTTGGCTCTGATACCATGTCAGGCGAGGCAGTAACTCCATAAGGAAAAAATGATTCGTATGTTCTATTCCATCAGGTATGTCTTCATTATATACATGAGGGAGATATTGTTCAGTTCATCTCCCGATGACTGTTCATATTTCATATTTATCTATTTACATATATTCACCAAATCACAAGGATTAGGTGTCAACATAACCAACTCACAGTATATATACACAGGTTCACTCACACCATCATTAAGAACTTCAACCCATGGGATATGAGACACAATATTGAAATGAAGAAGCTCGAGACAATCCAACATCCCCAATTTCTGCTATTTCAGAAAGATGCCTATTATTTCCACATTCGTTAGCACAAATTCTCCCTTCTCACTATATTTGGTGCCAAAATGGCCACCATGTTTGGTCCTCTTTTGGTGGAGTGAACCCTCACACCATCATTAAGAAATTCAACCCATGGGATCTCAAACCCAATATGGAAATGAAGAAGCTCGAGAAAATCCAACATCCGCAATTTCTGCAATTTTGGAAAGATGCCTACTATTTCCAAATTCATCAGCCCAAATTCACCGTTCTCCCCAGATTTGGTGCCAAAATGACCATCATGTTTGGTCCTATTTTGGTGGAGTGAATCCTATTAGTAGAATACGGATTCTAGTAGTATATGTATAACATGTTAAAAAGCAACATTCCATGAAATAATATTAATTCCTAAAAGGCATGAACTTTAATTTTGTCTAATGTGGTGTAAGTTGAGGCCTATGGTTACTTGAATGAACTACCAACCGAGTGTAACAAACTCCCAACAACGAACTTCCGGTGTAATCGACTTCCAACCCAATGTTCTCCACCACCTATAACGATCCAATGAGATTTTTTTTTTAATTGTCTAATAAATTGGATCAATGGTGCAAGAGAAGATACAATGACACAAAGGGGAGTTCTTTGTGCATGAAAGCTCCTTACTACCTAATAAAATTAAAATATAAAATTAATTTATTGAATTAAATGTATTAAATTGATTAAAGGAAAATGTTGATTTAGTCTTTATTTCAAGATGAAGTAATTAAGATAAAATTTAGATTAATGTCTAATTAATTGATGTTGAAAGCATAAGGCTTTAAACTTAGGTTATGTAAAAATATAAAATTGTCTTCAAATGGTTTCATAATCATTATGAGTAAGAATTTTAGCCAAGTAGGTACAATAATAACGTCTCTCCCTAACTAAATACAATTGACAAATTGCCATATATGTCTATCTATGAAATATTTTACTTTAAGATGATAATAAAATATTTGTCAATACAATTTTAAATGTCATATTTGAAATCTATAATAAAAAAGGAAGAAATTACACATATAGGCAATATTAAAATGTTTTAACTATTAATTTTTTAAATTTTCAATTAATATATAGAAAGAGAAAGCGCAAAAGAAATATTCTAATTAAATTAAAAATTGAAATATTTTATTTACGATATTCTAATTAAATTAGACATTGGAATATTTTATTTATGATACATATTTAAATATATTTTCATAATACGAGAGTATAAAATTTGTCTCTCTAACTATTAAGAATTGTTTCACATTATATGAGTGTATTAATATCAAAATAATATATATGTAATCCACATTGTAATATTTTTTTTAAATGTTAAATGCAAGCCCATATTAAAAATGCATGGAATTACACTTTATCTATTTATAAAATAAGATTATTTTGTTTCCAATTATTTTCTTTAGTTTATATTTTAAAATGAACATTAGAATGTTTTAAAATTTTATGATTTCGAATAACATTCAAAACTTTTAACAAGTAATATAATATATAAACAAATTTACGTGTCAATAATTCATTTAAATAAAATAATTTAAAAAATTAGCCAATAAACATTTTTAACATGATATTTTTAGGTTAAATTAAATATTTTAAATTGTATTTAACTTAGCCTAAAAATATAGTGTTATATAAACAAATGTTATATGAACAAGTGTTATATGAAGTGAATTGTGATTTTCTGAGATTATACAGAGGGATCATGTCATTAAATCTCTAGAGCTACAAACCATCTTTTAAGTTTTGAAATGTAAAAGAAGTTTACACCTCAAGAGCTTTCATCCCTCTAGGCACTTGTTGGATCATTGGTTAAGATGAATCAATAGTAATAATATTTTAAAATAAAATAAGAATTTTGTTAATTTAAGAGAAAAAAAAATCTTAATAATATTTGGTAAGCGTTTTGATACTTATTATAGATGAATGTATACTTTTGTCAATTATTTAATTTTTAGAACTACTTTAATTATTTATTCCTTATAACTAGTTTAATGTTACATATATATTAAAATTTTATTAATAATTATAACTAAATTTTAATATAAACAAATATATAAATATTATAAACATGTTGAGGTCATTCTTTCTCTTAACAACGTCCTTCATAAAATTAGTAGTCAAATCGTTGCAAGAAGGTGGATCCCTCGTCTCACAAACAATGGGATCTCATACACCAATTTGGTGTATGGCCTCGCCTTAACCTTAAAATTAGGTAATAATAATAATAATTATATCAACCATAAATATCAAATTATTTACTCCATTATTTGAAAGAAGAAAACATAATAAAATCCCATAAAAAATGGTCATATAATTATAAGAATAACATGAATATTATAACTATATATTTTACATAGTGAGCCCTCTTATACCCAAGTCAAACATAAAAGCAAGTGTTCCTAGGAAATAAATAAAATATACCCCGAAATTTTTTGACATTGCTAATATAATATTATTCATTGCATTTCTTTTTTCACCGAGTGTCGTATCTTATTGTCATTTTTTTCCTAAAAAAACCTTTTAATAGATATAATATTAATATATTTATTTTCATGTATTACTTTATATAACCTGATAACATTTGTTATAGTAATATGTATTTATTTTCATGTATCATTTTATATAACTCTATAACATTATAGGAATAGGTATATATGTATATCATGGTTAAAATATTGAGTTATTTAATATAACCCTACAACATTTGTTTATAGTAATATGTATTGATTTTCATGTATCATTTTATGTAGCTCTATAACATTATAGTAATAGGTATATATGTATATTATCGTTGAAACACAATATTGAGTTATGTGTATTTAAAAATTATTAATTATATATGGTACAATGAAATAATATAGAGATAAATAATAGGATTTTGAAAATAATATCATCAGTTTTCCATGAGGGAGACACTATCTTATACAAATGTGCCTTTCTATTAACTTAATTACAAATATTTTTGCTTGGAAAGAACAAAATATTATTTTTATATTGCCTTCCTTTTTAAAGTTTCCTAACTAATTTGACTGAGAAAAAGAAAATACATATTTTAGAGGCATCAAATACATTTTTTCTATGTTTCCTTCCTCATTATGAGTTGCCTCAGAAGGGGTGCCCTTTCTTGGTTTCCCAATTCCTTCGTGTTTAGAGTTGGAAGCATCCCTCTTTCCACCATAAAATGAGAAGAGTTGTGCTACAATGTCTATGTAGTCATCCATTTTACCTGTAGTGATTTGTGTTACTTCTGAGCTACAAGATATGATAAGCATGTCTACTAGCGAGATGTCCTCATCTTGGAAATAATAATTACATCCGTTAGTGAGGGAGGTTAAAAATCAAGAATATTACAATGAATGATTCTCGAGGGAAGGGTGGTTCAAAGAGCTTCAGATTGTTAACATTAATCACATAATGTATGCCTAGCTCAGAAGGGAAGTCTAATTAATATGCATTTTATGCAATGTATTCTACAATAGTATATGGACCATATCTTAGAGGATGCAAATTATGGTGTTTGGCTTTGAAGAATTTCTTTTCCAAAAAGTGTTATACTTGATATCCTGGTTGAAATGACAAGGGTGTGATGTTTTATGTAGCTATGTTTTGCATGATCCTAAGCAACCTATAAAACATCAGTTACCTGAGCATGCTACTAAGATATGGAGTGTATAAAACAGAATGATAAATTTTTTCTTGATTTTGATGTGCAAAACCACAAGGGGTGATAGTCAATTGCATCTTAGAGGCTACACTTGGGTGAAACCCAATACAAACTTCAAAAGAATAGAACCCACTAGAGGAGTGTGTGTCCCTATTTTCATCACTTTGAACAATGTGCAAATAGGAACCACATTGTTCATTCTTGGAAAAATAGTTCTGAAGGGACTGAACGAGAGTATGATTGACAACCTCATTTTTGTCATCTATTTGCACGTTAAAGGAAATAAAGAAATTAAGTTTTCAACCCAGCATAAGCCAGAGAGTATGCCAAAAGATACCAAGGAAACAATAATATTAAAGAAGAAATAATGCCACCTGTTAATCCAAAGTGTGGAAAAATATGATAGAAGAAGAGATCCATGACCTAAGTAGGAGAGTTAATCTTATGACATAGAAGAATGATAGCAACTTGGAAAAACAATAGACCACTACCCAAAGAGCATCATGTATATGCAAAGTACTTGGAAGACCACTAAAAATGGTTTCCGTAATCTAAATGTAACTTTAGTTTTCCGTGGAGATCACGTAGGGTTTATTTTGAGGCTCAATGGCCGTAAAACATTCATAGGTAACTGTAAATTTTTTCTTCCTTAATGGGTGATCCCGTTGCGTTCGTCCGCCTTGAACTTCCTATTATGATTTTGTGAGGAATAAATGTAGATGACAATGTATCTATAGAGCTTACAAACCCTATTTTTATCCTTCAACAAATTTTGTTTTAATTTTAAGAAGCAATTTCATTAAGTGCAAAAATGGAAAATTTGCATGAGGATTCTTATAACAAATTAATTTCTTGGTTTTGGTTCATTCACTTCATTTTAACCATTCATGGTATAATAACATAGCATTGTTGTTAGAAAATTATCAGTTGCGATACTTGGTTAGATGTAATTATTCTGTTCGTATAGCATTGTTGGATTTCACTATAACTAGTTGTATTTTTACTTGATGGATTACACAAAATTTGGGAATGTATTTTCATTTAAAAATATAATATTATGTAGTTCTTGTTGTCTTTTGGTCTTACTAGGTATATGGCCTCGTAACATGGATATATTTAATTATACAATATTAGGTTGTATAATTACATTCATGAAAAAGGTATTGTTGATAAATCAAGTTCAAACATAATGTTTCTTATATACTTAAATGCAAATCTAAGCTCTACCCTTTAGAAAATTATTTTGCAATGCGATACTTATAAATGTTTTAGGATGGGCCTTCTGAGGTCTATCTTATTTGTGTAGGTTTTAATTGCAAGACCCATAACTACCCCTGCTACTTATCCCATTCAATTGGCCAAGGACCAATCTAGTCCACTACGACTTATTTGTAAATGTTTTCTTATTTCCTTGTCAACTAAATAAATAATTCCTTCTATTAATATTATTTGTGTTTTCCAATGGATAAGTGGGGCCTAGTTCAACACGTGGATGTACTTCTCACACAACTACAAATTAAAAATATACATATATAGTATGTTTCGTATTTTAATTTCCATTAATTACATAAGATTAACCCATTCTAAATATTTCTTGTTTGTATTGCTAACTAAATAACGCTTCACATCATAATAATTTTGTTCACGCATTCCTTCATATCCCAATTTATTTTTCATAGACATCTGATCACGTGCGGGTTCTTTTATGAAAATATTAAACTATTTCCTTACAATCCTCTATAATGAGTGAATTTTATCATGCATAGCAATATTTTAGACTGGAATCATGCTTCTGCAACTAATACTCTTAAAACATCAGGTTGAGATTTTAACGTGTTTTAGTTGGGGCTGTCAATGAAATTCAGAAAGAATAAGACCACTCATCCCGACCATTCAGAATGGAAATTATGTCCAATTCTCCCGAGTGCGAGTTCCATTTCCAGACCAGTTGTAAATCTAAATGTCTCGCATGGCTAGTAGAGCTTTGATAAACATCCTGCCCTGTTCGTTTATTTTGCATCATTGTTTCACTATATTTTTAATGATTTCAAGCTATCACTTCATTCTGGGCAATGGCCTAGGCTCTCGGCCTCAAAAGGTGGCTTAAATCTTGTCTCTAACGGTAAGCGTGTGAGAGCAACTTTGGGTTTCTAGTCACTTCCTTGCCCATAGGATGAGAGCGACTATGGCCTAAGATGTATAAAACAATAGTGGGACCTAGAGAGAGAGTGTCTGCCTGGCTGACTTGTCTTCTGAGGGTTCTATTGATGATGTTGGATCAATGTGTGTGATGCTTATGCAGATTCCACTTCCTTAAGGTCACATAGGAGGTCGAGTCTGAGTCCACTTCCAAGCATGTTTCTATATTCAAGCTTTTGTGATCCATAATGAATTAAACACTTATTGTTTTCAAACACGTCATGCGAAAATTCTCTCATGTGATTTCTGCCAAAAGACTTTGTTTAATTCAACATATTATCAAAAGATTTGAGATATACCTATAGTAGAAGAATATAGATTACTGCAACTATCTAATTTTCGTTAGTATAAATGTTTATATATTTTTCTCACTCCAACTAATTGAGAAAAATAAGTTGAAAAAACTCAGTGGACATGATAAGGATCCGATTTTGTCTCTGAATGTCAATTTGAGCACATGAGAGGAATAAGTAGTTGTGCCTTCAAAAATAAAAGATATAATCAAGACAAACCCTATGAAACAACTAGTCTTGAGCTAACACTCTCCGCAATGAGGATCTAAAAAATGAATCACCACCATGGTTCTTAGTGCTCAATTATAATTATGTGAATTCTAAGAAGAAAATTTTATTACACCATTTACAATATAGCACACCAAAAGACATGCATAGCTACAAAAAATGAACAAAAACAGTACAAGGAGATTTACATGAAAAAGTGAATGAAAAAGGTGCCATCACTAAAAGGCTAAGCTATTTAATTTTATGACCTAACAAATGAAATAAATAGAGAGAAAGAAAGAAATTCAATTATGAAAGACTTACCACTCACAAGGTTGTGCTAGAGGATCATTTTGATGAACTTAGTGAGAAAATTTCTTGCCTCACATGCCAAATATAAAATCTTTGGGCCTCTCTTCTTCTAAATTACACAAAGTTAGCGAGAGAGAGACCTTTCCTTGTCTCAATATGTGTTGGTATTTAAATCTCCCTTCAATTTTAACATTTGGAAATGTTGTATTTTCCCATGTTATTTTGTTCACCTACCAGTAATGCACTCTAGGTAGGACCTAACAAATCAAATAAATAGAGAGAAAGGAAGAAGAAATTCGATTACATTTAGTACAAGAAAGGCTGGTCCCACTTCTTGAATAACCCTATAATAAGGATATAATTATAGATTTTTAGGATGAAATTATTTTGTTTGTGTTCGATATATCAACTTGCATGGTGTTTGGAAAACACATCACAACTCGTGCAACTTCATTTGTCAAAGCATTTGATAAAGTCACAAAGCATTTGATAAAGTCACTTAAGCATGGGATTCTAATATAATCGACCCTCCTTCTATATGCAACGCATGAATTTTCTGAACATGGTGAACTCTAGAGAGAAAAGAACTCGTTAATAGAGGTCATGAATTCTTATTCTAGATGGTGTTCGTGTGTGGAAAGAGTGAGATTGCTAGGTGTACTACAGAGAATGAAGTGTGTATTTATATTCTCTATAATTGTTTTTCAAGATCCGAGCACAGAAAGTTTTTCTTGTTTTGACAACTTTTAACAAGAAATGAAAAATTCCTCATATACATAATTTGAAGTTGATAAAATTTGAGTGATTATGGTAAGGAATTCTAATTTTGAATCCCATGGTTGATTAGTTATAAGTGCATTTTTCATTATGCCACAATCACTGCTTTGGGAAGTGTTGGATTATAATAGTATATATATAACATTTTTAAAAACACATATGAGTTGGGACATGCTAGATTAGAGTAGTATATATATAACATTTCAAAAAAGCAGTTTCTGGATTCCACGAAGAGAGTATGGATTTCTAATTGGCATGAACCTTTCTTTTGGCTAATGTGGAGTAAGTTAAGGTATCATACGCATTAAAGAAAGAAAATTATTTACAATAGGCACATACTGTTGTAGTTCTTTTATTCATTTTTGTCAAAGAATGGGAGATACAAATATTATTATACATATTTATCTCATATAAATGTTGTTATGATATATAACTATTCAGTGATCTGAGCCTTTTTCGATACATTGAGCATATTCTAAAAATGTCTAAGATATACCTATAGCGAGAAGAATAAAGATTAATGCAATTATCTAATTCTAATTTGTAAAAATGTTTGCCTATTTTTCTCAAGATTCCCAACGTTACTTTCGAATTAATTGAATAAATCAATCTCACAAAACTCAATGCAAATGATAAGGTTTTGAGGCTTCAAATATTGCCTCGTAATGATAATTCTTGCATGTGAGAAACATGGGTTTAGTCTTGAACCCTGAACTTCACCTCATAAAAATCAAGACTTATTTCACCACAAAAAGCGTTACTATGTGTAATAGTGTAATTTATGCTATATTAAGACTGCATTATAATTTATTGGCACATAAGTGTTTATATTTGTTGGACAATGGAGACCCAATATAACAAATCTTTCAAATTAAGAATATAGATCTCAAATCCAAAGATTCACGAAGGAGGCTTACTAGTGAGCATGTCCTCGCATTATTTTCATGAACTTGTTGAGAAATTTACACTTTGGTCCAAAATTAGAAAAAAATCAGTGTCACTAAAATAATTCACATGATAAGATGTACATGAGAAGAGAATGGTGTGAAACCATATCTCTCCAACTTTCACTGCATATGATGGGATGTTTTACCCTTTTCAGATTACATGTGATTACATGCCACACAAACTTCCTTGACAACAACGAAAATTTCCTTGACCACAACTGTTGCATATTCTTCTGGAATATAAGAAACATACATATCAGATGAAGAAGACTTGGTACCTTCATAATCAATACCAAGCCCTTCCCTAATGTCAATGATCTTCATATTGGCACCCACTTTAACCAACTCATAGTATATATGCGCAGGTTCACTCACACCATCATTAAGAACTTCAACCCATCGGTTCTCAGACCCAATACGAAAATGAAGAAGCTCGAGACAATCCAACATCCCCAATTTCTGCAATTTAAGAAAGATGCCTATTATTTCAAAATTTGTCATCCCAAATTCACCCTTCTCACCCGATTTGGTGCTAAAATGGCCACCATGTTTGGTCCTCTTTTGGTGGAGTGAATCCTCACACCTTCATTAAGAACTTCAACGCATGGGATCTCAAGCCCAATATGGAAATGAAGAAGCTGGAGAAAATCCATCATCCTCAATTTCTGCAATTTCGAAAAGATGCCTACTATTTCCAAATTCGTCAGCCCAAATTCACCCTTCTCCCTAGATTTGGTGCCAAAATGACAACCATGTTTGGTCCTCTTTTGTTGGAGTGAATCCTATTAGTAGAATACAGATTCTAGTAGTATACGTATAACATGTTAAAAGACAAGTGCGTGGATTCCATGAAATAATATAGATTCCTAAGAGGCATGAACCTTGATTTTGGCTAATGTGGTGTAAGTTGAGGCCTCAAATAGAAAATTAGCTACAATAGTACCTAGGTGGTTATTTTAACGAACTTCCAACCGAGTGTAACAAACTTCCAACAACAAACTTCGAGCGTAATCGACTCCCAAACCAGCGTTCTCCATCGCCTATAATGATCCAATGACAATTTTTTTTAATTGTCTAATAAATTGGATCAATGGTGCGAGAGAAGACACAATGACACAAAGGGGAGTTCTTCGTGGAGAAAAACTCCTTACTACATAATAAAATTAGAATATAAATTTTTTTTATGGAATTAAATATATTTAATTGATTAAGGGAAAATGTTGATTTAGTCTTTACTTCAAGATGAAGTAATTAAGATGAAATTTAGATAAGTGTGTAATTAATTGGTGGTCAAAACATAAGGCTTTAAACTTAGGTTATGTAAAAATAAAAAATTGTCGTCAAATGGTTTGATAATCATTATGAGTAATAATTTTATCCAAGTAGGTAGAATAATAACATCTCTCCCTAACTAAACACAATTGACCAATTGCCATATATGTCTATCTATGAAATATTTTACTTTAAGTTGATAATAAAATATTTGTCATTACAATTTTAAATGTCATATTTGAAATCTACAATAAAAAATGAAGAAATTACACATGTAGCCAATATTAAAATGTTTTAATTATTAATTTTTTTAATTTTCAATTCATATATAGAAAGAGAAAGTGCGAAAGAAATATTCTAATTAAATTAAAAAATGAAGTATTTTATTTATGATATTCTAATTAAATTAGACATTGGAATATTTTATTTATGATACATATTAAAATATATTTTCATAATATGGGACACTATAAAATTTCTCTTCTAAACTTATAGGAATTGGTTTTTTTAACTTTACATGAGTGTATTAATATTAAATACTTAAATATATAATCTCCCACAAATGAATATTTTTTTTTAAATGTTTTAAAATGTGCAAAACCCCATCTTAAAAAATGCATGGAATTACACTTTATCTATTTATAAAATAAGATTATTTTGTTTCCAATTATTTTCTTTAGTCTATATTTTTAAATGAACATTAGAATATTTTAAAATTTTATGATTTAAAATAACATTTAAAACTTTTAACATCAAAGAGATATATAATAGTCGGTGAAGGAGTGCGTTGTTAAGGCGCTCCATATGCAAAGGTCACCAGTTCTAGTCTCGCCGATACCAAAAAATCCAGCATGGTTTCCACTTGTGCGGCTCAGGCGCGGTGCCATCCCCGGCTGACTTTGACGGCTTAGATACCCCTAAGTCGTGGCCTCTCAGCCACAAGATAAGAGTGATTTTCAGGATTCACCCACTTATCAACAACAAAAAAAACATTCCAAAATTTTAACAAATAATACAATATATAAACAAATTTACATGTCAATAATTCATTTAGATAAAATAATTTCAAAAATTAACCAATAAACATCTATAACATGACATTTTTAGGCTAAATTAAATATTTTAAATTGTATTTAACTTAGCCTAAAAATATCATGTAATATAAACAAGTGTTATATGAAGTGAGTTATGATTTTTTGAGATAATGAGGGATGATATAGAGGATTCATGTCATTAAATCTCTTGAGGTGCAAACCATCTTTCAAGTTTTTAAATATAAAAGAAGTTTACACATCAAGAGATTTCATCCCTCTAAGCGTTTATTGGATCATTGCTTAAGATGAATCTATACTAATAATATTTTAAAATAAAGTTAGAATTTAGTCAATTGAAAAAATATATATACTAATAATATTTGGTAAATTTTTTGATACTTATTATAGATTAATGTATACTTATCAATTATTTAATTTTTAGAACTACTTTAATTATTTACTTTTTATAACTACTTTAATGTTACATATATATTAAAATTTTATTAATAATTATAACTAAATTATACTATAAACATATATATAAATATTATAAACATGTTGAGGTCCTCCTTTCTCTTAATAGCCTCCTTCATAGAATTAGTAGTCAAATCGTTGTAAGAAGGTGGATCCTTTGTCTCACAAACAATGGGATCTCATACACCAATTTGGTGTATGGCCTCACCTTAACCTTAGAATTAGAAGATGATGATGATGATGATGATGATGATGATGATGATGATGATGATGATGATGATGATAATAATAATATCAACCATTAATATCAAATTATTTACTCCATTATTTGAAAGAAGAAAATATAATAAAATCCCATAAAAAATGGTCATATAATTATAATAATAACATGAATATCATAATTATATATTTTACATAGGGAGCTCTCTTATACCCAAGTCAAATATAAAAGTAAGTGTTTTTAGGAAATAAATAAAATATGCCCTGAAATTTTTGGACATCACTAATATAATATTATTGATTGGATTTCTTTTTTCACTGAGTGTGGTATCTTATTCTCATTTTTTTCCTCCAAAGAAACCTTTTAATAGATATAATATTAATATATTTATTTTCGTGTATTATTTTATATAACCTAATAACATTTGTTATAGTAATCTGTATTTATTTTCATGTATCATTTTGTATAACTCTATAACATTATAGTAATAGGTAGATATGTATATCATGGTTAAAACAATGTCATCCATTTTACATGTGGTGATCTATGTTCCTTCTCAGCTATAAGGTATGATAAGCATGTCTACTAGCGAGATGTCCTCATCTTGGGAACAATAATTACATCCTTTAGTGAGGGAGGTTCAAAATCAAGAATATTACAATGAATGATTCCTGAGGGAAAGTTGGTTCAAAGAGCTTCAGTTTTTTAACATTAATCACATAATGTATTCCTTGTTGGGAAGGCAAGTCTAATTAAGATGCATTTTCTATAATATATTCTAGAATAGTATATGGACCATATCTTAGAGGATGCAACTTATGGTGTTGGGATTTGAAGCATTTTATTTCCAAAAAGTGTGATACATGATATCCTGGTTGAAATGACAAGCGTGTGTGATGTTTGATGTACCTATGTTTTGCATGATCCTCAAAAACTTGAAAACATCGGTTACTTTATTATGATACTATGATATGGAGTGTATAAAATAGAAAGATAATTTTTTTTCTTGTTTTTGTTGTGCAAAACAACAACAAGTGATAGTCAAAGGCATCTTAGAGGTTACACTTGGCTGAAACCCATAACAAACTTCAAAAGAAATGAATCGAGTAGAGGAGTGTGTAGCCCTATTGTAATTATTTTGAATAATGTGCAAATAGGAACCCCATTGTTCATTCTTGGAAAAATAGTTGTGAAGGGAGTGAACGAGAGTATGATTGACAACCTCATTTTTGTCATCTATTTGCACGTGAAAGGAAATAAAGAGATTAACTTTTCAACCCAAAATAAGCCAGAGAGTATGATAGAAGATACCAAGGAAACAATAATATTAATAAGAAATAATGCTACTTGTTAATCCAAAGTGTTGCAAAATATTATAGAAGAAGGGATCCACGACCTAAGTAGGGGAGTTAATCTTATGACACAAAAGAATGATAGCAACATAGAAAAGTAATAGATCACTACCAAAATAGCATAATTGCTGTGGAAAGTACTTGGAAGACCACTTAAAAGGGTTTTCATCATCTAAATGTAACTTTCAATTTTCCCTCGACTTCATCTAGGGTTTATTTTGAGGCCCAATGGCCGTAAAAGCTTCATACGTAACTGCAAAGTTTTTCTTCCTTAATGGGTGATACCATTGTGGTCATCCATCTTGAACTTCCCATTATGATTTTTTGAGGAATAAATGTACATGACAATGTATCTATAGAGCTTACAAACCTTGTTTTTATCCTTCAATAAATTTTGTTTTAATTTTACGAAGTGATTTCATTAAGTGAAAAAATGGAAAATTTGCATGAGGATTCTTATAAGAAATTAATTTCTTGGTTTTGGTTCATTGACTTCATTGTAACCATTCATGGTATAATCACGTAGCATTTTTGTTAGAAAATTATCAATTGTGATACTTCATTATATGTAATTATTTCATTCGTACAACATTGTTGCATTTCACTATAACTAGTTGTGTTTTTACTTGATGGGATACACAAAATTTGGGAATGTATTTTGATTTAAAAAAATGATCTTATATAATTATTTTCATTTTTTGGTCTTCTTATGTAGATGGTGTGGTAACACGGATATATTTAATTGTAAAATATTAGGTTGTATACTTACATTCATGGACAATGTATTGTTGATAAATCAAGTTCAAATATAATGTTTCTTATATACTTAAATGCAAACCTAAGGTCTTCCCTTCGGAAAATTATTCCACAATGCAAGACTTATAAATGTTTTAGTATGGGCCTTCTAAGGTCTATCTTATTTGTGTAGGTTTTAACTACAAGATGCATAACTACCCCACACTAGTTATCCCATTCGGTTGGCCAAGGACCAATCTAGTCCACTATGACTTATCCATCAATGTTTTCTCATTTCCTTGTGAACTAAATAAATAATTACTTCTATTAATATTATTTGTGTTTTCCAATGGATAAGTGAGGCTTAGTCCAACACGTGGACCTAGTTCTCACCCAACTACAAACTACAAATATACATATATAGTATGTTTCATTTTTTTACTTCCATCAATTACACAAGATTAACCCGTTTTAAATATTTGTTGTTTGTATTGCTAACTCACTAATGTTTCACATCAGCCTTTAATAATGAATCATAACAATTTTGTTCACGCATTCCTTCATATCCCAATTTATTTTGCATAGATATCTGGTCACATACAGGTTCTTTTATGCAATTATTAAACTATTTCCTTACAATCCTCTATAATGAGTGAATTTTATCATCCAAAGAAACATTTTAGAGTAGAATCATACTTTTGCAACAAATACTCTTAAAACATTAGGTTGAAATTTTTATGTGTTTTAGTCGGGGCTCAGAATGAAATTCACAAAGGAGAAGACCACTCCTCCCGACCATTGAGAATGGAAATTATTTCCAATTCTTCCCAATGCGAGTTCCATTTCGAGAGCAATTGTATGTCGAAATGTCTCACATGGCTAGTAGGAGTTTGATAAACGTCTTGCTCGACTCATTTGTTTTGCATCATTGTTTCCCTGTATTTTTAATGATTTCAAGCCATAACTCCATTCTTGGTAGTGGCCTAGGTTCTTGGCCTCAAAAGGTGGCTTAAATCTAAGGGTTGCTAGAACAAAACTAGTAATTTTGTTCTCTCATCTCTAACGGTAACCCTGTGAGAACGACTTTGGCTTTCTAGTTGCTCCCTTGCCGATAGCATGAGAGCGACTATGGCCTAAGAGATCTAGAACAATAGTGGGACCTAGGGATAGAGTGTTTGACTAGCTAACTTGTCTCCCGAGGTTTCTTTTGATGATGTTGAATGACTACGTGTGATGTTTATGTCGATTCCACTTCCTTAAGGTCACATAGGAGGTTGAATCTTATCATAGTAGCCTCTCGTGTCATGTTTACCCTTGGTGGGGCATGGTTACATGGGTGGATGTGGTAGGAGAGTGTTACGTGAGAAACTATCTTCTAATTGTCTCATAACCAACTCACTTAATAAAATTTAAATAAACCTTAAACATATAAATTCATCATGAGGCCTTCCACTTATAGTCTACCCATTCTTTGAAGTAAAATATTTACTAAGGGTCATTACAATTTACAATTCGAATTTGTGATTCCTCCAAGAAGTCTGTACAAAGTTCTAAACAATTTAAACTAGAAAGTACACTAGAAAACCTTCCAAAACTTAGGAGAAATAGACTAAAACATTACCTATTACTTACTATTTACAACGCAACCTTTAACCTTTATTATAAAATCATTAATTACAATCACTTAATATTCTGATGGTAAAGTCTCACTCATAAGAATGGAAAAACCTACACAACATTTACTAAAACATCATTAATTTTAGCCACTTAAAATCTCACTCATAAAATTTCCAAAGCCTACCCAACATTTACTAAAAATCATTAATTGTAAATACTTGATGTTGGCATGGTCATGACATGTCTCAATCATGAAATTTCCAAAGTAACTTCAAAATTAAATAGGAGTCATCACAAGTAAATTTAAATTTAAATTTAAATACTTTTTTATCCAATAAATTAAATTAACTAAGTTAAT
>APFE030407513.1:0-16641 GCA_000404065.3 Pinus taeda | reverse complement strand
TACATGTCAGCGGAAGTTGTACAATGGCCGGAAAATGAAACTATGAGTTTATCGAGGTTACCGAAAGTTGCCATAATACATCCATGCCATGTATGCGGAAAGGTATGGTCCATGGCTTTCTCAGAGTACCTCCATAGCATTAACTTTACTATGGAGGTGGAAATAGGAATTGCCCATTATTTGATTTAGTTGAATATCTCGACTTTGATTACTATCCATTGTTATTGTTTTGTTCAATGACAGTGCCCAAACGTCGTACAAAAGTTGTTGGCATCGATTAATTTCTCACATGTATTCGTCTTCGTAATATTTTCCAATTCAAACATAATTAATTTATCTTATTACTTCAGTCTATAATGAATGGTCCAATCATCAGTTTCGTGTAGGTTCATAATTTTTTTCTCAAAAGATAAATGGTAATGAGCCAATGGATCATTCTATATTTTGTAAAGGAATATCTACAACAATATTCTATATTTCGTAAAGGAATAACTACAACAATATTTGTGTTCTGAAGTATTCAAAATGATTTCCACCATCATATCAAATGTATTTTGGAAGGCAGGCCAAGTAAGGATGTCACACTTCAAAATAGAGTGGGGTTCAGAGTCTTGTAGAAGTTGTATGGGTTGCACTCAGAGTTGAAAAAAAATGTTGAAGTATTGTTATGCATCATAAGATTTATGGTAACAAATAAATAAGAAATTGAGATTATGTGGAATTTAATACTCTTAGAAATTTGAATTTCATGTTCTGGCCTTAAGATGTTTTTGGAAAGTTGGTTATAGCATTGGACACTAACCATTCATGAAAAAAAATATCACGGTCAAATGTGGATATGATGAGTGAGAAGATATACATATATGAATGAGGAAAGTTGGTTATAGCATTGGACGCTCACCATCCATGAAAAAATATCATGGTTAAATGTGGATATGATGAGTGAGGAGATATACATATATGAATGAGTAGGTAATAGAATTTATTGTTTTTTATTTATTTAAAATATTATCTCGTATAAAAAAATGTTTCTAAGGAAATTTAAACTCAAATATAAAACTTTTATTTATAAAAATGTTGAAATATAATTTCGTCTTGGATTGAAGGTGATTGAGTGTTTTGTTTAAGCACTTTTTGATGTGATAGTCACCAGTTCAATTCCCCCGTTCTCAATCCAAGTGATAAATTTAGACATGTTAAAGATGTGTCGTAACAAAGTAAAAAAAGAAAAAGTTTGAATATAACAAATATTTTGAGTTATTTATATATATATATATATATATATTATATATATATATATATATAATATATATTATTATATATATATTATATATATTATTATTATTATATATATATATTATCTATATATTATTATGAATTAAATAATAATTTTCTTGATAAAATATATAGTTTAAAGGTTATGGTATAAATTTTTTTAATAATATTTTTATATGTTTTTAATAATAAATTAAATTTAAACAATTATAATGTTAAAATTTATTAAAAATTTAGTTATGAAAAGATCTAATATTCTCACTTTTATTATAGTTCTTTTTAAATAGTTAATACAATCAAAAGACTATATTCTTCTTTTAAAAATTATGTTTGTTTTAAAATTTAGAAAACAAATTTATATTTTATTTTATTAAAAAATATTATATCTAAAAAATTATAATCAAAATTAAAATATACTAAAACGTTAATACAAAATATATTCTTAAGACATAAAATATTGAATTTTCAAACAATATGAACAAGTTATAAAATTTATGTTCATTTTATGATGCATATATGTTATTTACATGTCCACGATTACTAGTCCATTTCTAGACTACAAACTACTTTAAGGCAAACCTTTTAAATAACGTTTGAACATATGATTAAGCATTATAAATTTATTAAACAATGCCAAAAGATATAGTTAATTAATATGAAAGTTTAATTAAATGATTGTTCAATATCAAAGAGAGCTCCAATGCTACATCAATGGGGTGTTAGGCTTAGGGAGTTTCAAGGAGCATGCAAAGGAGGGAAAGGTGGCGGTTGAGTTTGAATGTGTGGTGAGCACAAATGACAAGGTCAAGGGACATCAAGAGGTTGAGGGTCTCAACCAGTACCATGAGAAGACATTCACCCTAAATACAATATCATTTACAAAGATGGAAATAACTTATAGATTTAGTGTGATGTGGGCATATAACATATTTCAAGGCTAAAGTTTTAATTATGCTCTATGAATCCTCTTCTAAAATATCTAGTTTGATGATTTCTCTACTTTGGATTTCCCATATTGGTTTTAGTGGTTCTAGGGTATAAAGGTAAGGTTACAGAAGCTTGGTAACAAGGTTCGACTAGAAATTGAATTGTCTTCTTGCTTGGGGTTTAGCTTTAATAACACCTACTTCAAAAAGGATCGGGGAAAAGGAAAAAAATGTGTTTGGATATAAAGGAACAATTCAACTCAAGGTTTTGGGTAGTGTTATGTGACCCATGTATAAGGATATATGATGCAAACACACAACCTGTTCATGTGTCAATGCCCAACGGAGGTTAAGGCTAGCATAGATGACATTAATATGAAGGATCAACAATGGCGAGAGGGAATGTATATGACATACATTCTAATGGAGATTTAAGGTGTCTAGGATATAGGAAGTTCCAGGACTGGGGAGAAAAGATACTTTAGATTGGCATAAATATATTGGGATATGAGAGACATGGTAGTGTATGGCATAGCTCCAAAAACATTTGAGATTGTAGAGTTTCGACATCTCTTACTTTTTGAGACTAAATTTGATGAATCTGTCAAAGGGATCTTTAGAATATCCAAATATTAGTTAAACATGCAATAGAATGGGTTGAGCATGCAAATGATTATGAAGGCTTAAGCAAGTCAAAGTGCTCTCAGGAAAATTTGATCCTAATTCAAGAGGATTTGCTCCCACCTTTGACTAGCTTAGCTTGTACTTTGCGTTCTCAAAATCCAAGCTAATGCAAGATGGAGATAACTTAAGGACTCCCTTGGAGTATCATCTTTCATCTACTAATTTTTAGATTTATCTTGTTTCAATTTGATGTGTTTTACTACTGCTATGTAGGGTAATAGCTTTGTCCCAATTTTAAGAGGTGGTCTGGAAAGTTACAATGTTTTTTTAATCATAAAATCAACAATTTTTTCCATTATTTCTGTCAACCAATTTTTTTTTGGAATTGTAGAACAACTTGGTTTCCCATCTGGCTATATTATTTTTGACTATTACGAGGGCTTGATTTCCACTTTGGCAAGCCCTCCACACTCTACAAATTTTGTATATATTGTGTTATGCATGTGAAATGGAAAGTCTGTGTGTATATATGTGTGTGTGTGTTTAAAAAAGAATAAATCAAATAATTTTAATGTTAAAATTTAATGACAATAGCTCATTTGATGAAGAGATTTAATATTTTCTCACTTATTATTACATTTAACTTTTTTTTTTTTTAAGCGAATCCAGATATATTATATATATATACATATACATAAACATATACATATTACATATATTACATACATACATACATACATATATATATATATATATATTATATATATATATACTATTATATATTTATATATCTTATATATATATTATATATATATATATATAATATATTATATATTATATTATATTAATTATTATAGATATACATATATTACTTACTACATATTATATATATATATTTGCGCTTAAAATTTAGAAAACAGATTTATAATTTTTTTGGGGTGGCTTATTATAAAAAGAATAAGCGCAACAGAGTGTATGGTTAAGTGGAACATTCTCTACCTAAGTTGGTGTTGGCCTTCAACTTTCAAATAGATAAGTTCTTCCTTTAGTTTGTTTATGCATTTGATTAATAAGATGCACTATGTCGAAGTATTTTACTATTTGAATGTTGAGTATTGCTATAGGTTTACTATTTCTTCATAATGAGAAATCAATGTTATATGTGCTAATGTGATTCATGTAAATGTAATTTTATATGATGCTACAACATTTTTACTAAATATCATTATCTCTGTTTATTTTTCAATGTGAGTGTGCAAGTAAACATCCATAGTGTTATAGCTTGTGACGAACATGCTATGTGAATTGATAATATGGTTATAAGATACCATTAGGGAATGAGGAATTGTGGATGGACCATATGTTTTCTTTGCTAATGTTATGCACGAAATTGGAGGTATACATTTTTCCCCATCTACTTAATCATACTCATTTACCTTGCAATTTTTTTTCATCAAAATAGTAACTCACTTGTTATGCATGAAATTGGAGGTAAGATAAAAATAGACCATTTCGAATAAACTTTTTGATTAAAATTAATGTAAAAAAAAATACATATAAAATATAATTGTGTAAGGGAAAATTCCAAAAGATAAAGTTCCTCTAATACCCAAGGGTTCTGAAAATTAGGCTATCCATGAATATTTTTCTTTCTTGAGCTGCTTCATGAGAATTTCAGATAAAATTCCATATGTACAATGCCTCATATTCTTAATGAGAGTGATCACGATGTTCTTTTTGTTTGCATGTATATTTTCTTCCGCAGGATATGATGATCAACTTGTTAAATAGAAACCTAACAACAATAATTGGCACTGACAACAGATATGTGCACACATGATCAAATTAGTGTACAAGTACATGTTTGTGTTGTTTAACATTGGATTTTAATATGGAAAAGGGAGTATAATATAGGATTTTTTTGGGGGAGAAATACATTCTTGTAGCTCCAAGGTTTTTTTTGTCACATATCTAACAAGAATTTGATAAACAAATTAAGGCTTTTCCCCCTTCAAAGTCCTGTGCATGTTAAAGAGATGTTGTAGGAGTTTTGCGACATTTTGGAACTACTTAGAGATTGGAAAATATTTATCCATTCTAAATACCTAGATCTCTGAAAAATTTATTCAAAAACCCAAATCAAGATCTCACTTGTTATATGTTGGATTTAGGCAAACCTAAAAGAATCTTAGGGGTTTCCAACATAGCTTTGTGTTATTCCATCCTTCTATAAGCACATAGGCTATATAAAAAGTGGGTAGTTGACAATGGCAATGGACATATTGAGTGATTTGCATGATAACCTACTCTACTTTCATATTATCTCTAAGCGATGTATGTTCCAAACACATGATAACCTCTAGAGAGAAGGTGATGTATGTTCCAAACACAGGCAAGATTACTGAGTGAAATTGGTATACAAAGGAAGGAATACACACCAAATTTAGTAATACAAAGGGAGAATGATGCATGAAACATGCCATGATTGATCGTATATAAGTGTATATAATGTCCATGTTCACACAATATTACGTTGAAGAGTCTGAAAAAAATAACAAAGTATGAACAATTTCCAGATCAAGAGGAGTTTGGTAGTGGTCATTACTAGTTTAGGCCCTGTAGCTTGCAGGTGAACACTCAATGCCCATTTTATTGTTGATAACTAAAATAAATTGCTCCAAAACATGTAGAAAAATGATGTTATCATGAATTCTCAACATATTTTATGAATTGTATTTTATTAATTTAAAAATTCAATTGAATAGGAAATGTTTTTGATACTACTGATATCACAGAGTATCAACCATGTTGACAAAATGTGCGCAATCAATGCCAAATCATCACCACTACAATCAGTCTCAAATCATCACGACTGCAACTAGACATTCTTATAGCTCCAAGGATTTTATTGGGTCACACATCTAATAAGAATTTGATAACAAAAAATTTAATTTTTTTACCCCTTTCGAAGTCCTATGCATGATAAAGAGATATTGTGAGAGTTTTACATCATTCTGGAACTACTTAGATCTCGCAAAATATTTCTCCATTGTGAATACCTAGATCTGTGAAAGCATTGATAAAAAACCCCAAGAACTCACTTGTTGTACGTCCAATTTAGGAAAACCTAAAAGAATCTTAGGGCTTCCTAGTGTACCTTTGTGTTTATCCATCATACTTTAAACATATTTCTTGTATGAAAAGTGGAGAGTTGACAATGGAAACATAAAGATTGAGTGCTTTGGGTGATAACCTACTCTACTCTCAGATTCTCTCTAAACAATGTGTGCTCCAAACACGTGATAACATATTATCTCATATACCAATTTATCTCCATTGCCTCTACTTCGGATGATAACCTACATTATCAATTCTTGGTAGAAACATAATCGATAAAAATTTAAACAATTTTAGCAGAATTATTTTTTTAATAGGGTCTCTTCTAGGAGAGGTCTTCTCGCAGAGTTTTTCAAGCTATTAACACCTTGGAATTCAATAAGAAACAACTAATTTATTAGTTCTTCGTAAAAACATAATTTTTATAGAGTTTAACTTTAAGATAAATGGTAAGTAAATTGATAACGATTGAATTTGGGTTTTATCATCAACATAGAATTTTGGAACACAAGGGATTACGTTTTTCGGATGGACGTTTTTTCATAGATGTTGACTTAAGGATGGGGAAAGATGGAAAGAAAGAATCAAACATTGATTGTAACACCTCCCTCCCCAAATTTACCCACTTTTACAAACCCTCAAGGTGAATGTGAAGTAGAGTGCCACTATGACATGACCCAACCTCCTAGTTCTAGGAAAGGAAGTGGGGCTTGCAAAATAAACACAAACTGGAAACCTACAGGGATGACAAATCATCCAAGAGCTGGAGTAAAAGTAGAGTAGGATAGAGAGAGACATAAGATACACCCAAGGAGCACATGAAGGAAAGGGAGGCAACATAATTTTGTGTCAATAGAAGAGAAACACTAGAAGACTACACCAAGATAAATAACGATATAATAGGTGAAGATGATGTCAAATTATAATGGAAGGTTACATATTAGAATGATTTGGAAAGACATGCAATTATCCCTCAAGTGAAATTAAGGATGATTCCACTAAATGTGAAGATACTTTAACCATTGCAATAATATTGACATAAGTGAGAATTGAAGAGTTCTTTGGATTCGAGAAAAAAGCAGAGAAATGAATTAGAAAATGGGCCATAGTTAATAAATAAAATGGTTAACTCACATTATACAAGGGACCATGATTAGTTAGGGTTTTGGGTCTCCTCATCGTCCTCATGATCAACATGATGTCGTTCCTTTCTTAAATGAACTAGGGTTTCTTCTTTCAACAAAAACATCAGATCTAAGGTTTTATATACAAGCCCTAGGTTTTCACATCCAAGACTTCAAGTCTTCTAGAATTTACAAATCCTATTTTTATAATACTCATTTTATATATATTTTCAAGCCAAAAGATGGAAATTGTGCATATAAAGAATATATGCACATATACGGAAAATATGCACATATACAGAAGTTGGGCATATATGAAATATATGCATATCTTTCGTATATGCGCAAATTTTGTATATGTGAATATATTATGTATATGCATATATATTTTGTATATGTGCAACTTCTATATATGCACATATCTTCCGTATATGCGCAAATTTTGTATATGCGCATACACATAAGTTGTGCATATACAGAAGTGCACAACTTCCATAACATGCATATATGATAGTCTCCAGATATGCACAACTTACGTATATGCACATATCTTCAGTATATATGTAACTTTTGTATATACACATATCTTTCATATATGCACATATATTGTATATGCACATTTATTGTATATGCGCAACTTCTAAATATGCATATATACAAAATAAATTCACATACGTATATGGGAAGTTGTTCATATATAGAAGTTACGCATATACAAAGGTTATGTATGTATGTAGGTTGAAGTCGTGCACAACTTTGTATATATGTAACTTTTGTATATGCACACATATGGAAGTTACACATGTACAGTAGATGGGCATATATAGAAGTTGCACATATATGAAAGATGTGTTTATAGATAATTTATGCATAAATTCAGCCACTATATATATGCAACCTCCATATATGTACAATTTTTGTATATGCACAATTTCTGTATATGTCCAACTTCTGTATATATGCATATATGTAAGATATGCACATATACAAAAGATGTGAATATACAGAAGTTGCACCTAAACAAAGTTTGAAGTTTTGAACAACTTTTGTATATGCACATATCTTTCATATATGTTCAACTTCTCTATATATCTTCCATATATGTGAAACTTTTATATATAAGCATAGCTTCCATATATGTGAAACTTCAGTGTATGCACATATACAAGAGTTGTGCATACATAAAAACAGTCTGCAACCATATACAGAAGTTGTGCATACATAAAAATAGTCTTCAACTTCTGTAATACGCATATAGGATAACCTCCATATATACAAAAATTCTGTATATGTGCACATTTTATGTATATGCACAAATTTCGTATATGCGCATATATTCCATATATGTGTAACTTTTGTATATATCAATCTTTTGTATATGCGAATATATTTTGTATATGAGTAACTTCGTTATAGGTGCACATTTTCAGTATATGTGCATCTATTGTATATGTGTAACTTCCATATATGCACATATACCGAATAGATGCACATATATGGAAGATGTGTTTGGAACTACTGTATTCATGTTTTATTGAAGACTTTAATATATAAGTGATACCAGCTTTTATACTTATGAATTCATGTGTTTATAATCGGTGAAGTTTTTGAGGTAAATTAGCTTGTCTCAAGTCATGGAAAGGGCCCACCATTGACCTCAACCAAGTTTTGTAATTGATTTCAGTTAGATAGGAAATGTGTATGAGGATTAGCATTAGAGAAACTGTACTTAGAATCTTTATTTTTGTAATTTTTAGATATTCGGTACTTAGGAGAGTGATTATGTAACATTTAAAATCTTCTATAGGTCTGAGTGCTTTGTTTAGCTAGTGATCGGTTGTTAAAAGAGTAGATTTCCATTTTGAATTGTTTGAGTATGTGAAATCATTTTCACAGGAATTACTTGAATATGTAGGTTTCTCTTTTGACATTGAGCATTGCTAAGTTTGAATGAGGATGTACACACTCGAATTGGATTTCTGAATGTTTAGCTTTATATAGTTTTCGGATTCAAATATCTAATCTGAATGAAATACTTTGCTATTTGTGGGTCAGAAGTTCCAATAAGAGGCCTTTGTAATTGATGTTTGACATACTTTTGGTGAATCCCAATCCACTGAGATGTGTGTCGATCTGAGTGTACCATGCTCGTGGTGCTTGTTTGAGACTATACAAGGCTCTCCTGAGTCCACACATGTGTCTCCTAGTCATATGTCTCAAATCCCTTTGGCTACTATATGTAAATTTCTTCCTCAACAACACCATTGAGAAAGGTGGTCTTCACATCCATCGAATGGATCTTGTAGCCCATTTGTGCATCCAATGTTAGAATGGTTTTGATGGAGGAATATCTTGTAATTGGGGAACATTTTTCTTCATAATCCACTCCCTCTAACTGAGAGAATCCTTTGGCCAAAAATCTAGCCTTGTACATTTTGATGCTCCCATGAGCTACATGCTTCACTGTAAAACCCTCTTCCCACATCCACCCAAGTTACCGTGCCATCTAGGGTAAACATGAGATGAGAAGCTACTATGATCAGATTCAATCTCCTAGGTGACCTTAAGGAAGTGGAAACAAACAAAATTTATAGTGGGGTAAATCCTTGATGGCATAATCTCGGTCATGAAATAACTCACTCTTTGAAATCTTGATGAAGGCCAGGGATGTTGATGAAATTGGACTTATCCAAAGCATATGATCACTTAAATTGGCAATTCCTCTTTTAGATGCTAGCAACCATTGTCTTAAGACTAGATATGATGGAATAGTTCCATGGTAATAATCCATTTCTTTTCTATTATTCTCAACAGATCTCCCTCAAGGAAATTCCACTCCATCCAAGGCTTGAGGTAAGGCGCTTCCTTATTTCCATTCTTGTTTATTATCATAATAGAAGACTTGGTCCATTTTCTTCAAGAGGCAAAGTGAGAGGGTCACATAAAAGGAAAAATATGCTTGAAACTGATCTCTCGGCGACATACCAACAATTTGTGGACAATAATATGCTCTTTGGAGAATTGAAAATTTGAGAGATTAAAGCCTTACATGTTATTCTGGAAAAGTTTGAGCTAGCCATAAGTATTTTGTTTCCTTCCTGTTGCATCATTTCCTAACTTGTTGTCACATCCATGTCTTTCTGTTGTATTTATGCTACAGAATGAATAAGGGAAAATTTTGAAAATTGGAGATAGAGCAGAGGATTAAAGGAACATAGGAGTGATCAGGTGTGGGGAGACCGAATAGGGAGGATAGAGCTTCATATTGGATATAAAGGGATTACATGAACTTTGAATTTAGAAAAGGATTGCAGAGGAATTGAGACCAAATCGCAATTGTATCGGTGTAGGAGAGGCCATGGTAGTCAAGGGGTTGATTTTCATTTAATATTACAAACATATTTTAACATAGGAAAAATTCGTAAAACTTGGCTTAATGGGCTTGATAAAAAATTGGCTGATAATGCTTTTGGGTATGAAGTTGCGTATATGTAGAATAAGTGTATATATAGAGGTTGTGCCTATATAGAGGCTGCATTTTTGTGCATATATGGAAATTGTGCATATACAGAAAATATGCGCATATATTTTATATATATCTGTCACTTTCTTATATGTGCATATCTTATGTATATACACGTCTTTTATGTTTTTGCATCGTATATGCGCAAATTCCATATATAGAAATTGCGCATATATGAAAATTGTGCATATACGGAAGATATGCACATATCTTCGGTATATTCGTAACTTTCTTATATGTGCATATCTTTCATATATGCACATTGTTTATGTATCTGCATCATATATGTGCAAATTCCATATAAAAAAATTGTGCATATATTTCGTTGTGCATATACAAAAGATATGTGCATCTCTTCCGTATATACATAAATTTCTTATATGCACAAATTCCATATATAGAAATTGTGCATATACAGAAATTGTGCATATACACAATATATGCACACATCTTTTGTATATGTGCATCTACCATATATGCGCAACTTCCGTATATGTGCATATCTTCCGTATATGCGTAGATTTCTTATATATGTATATCTTCCATGTATCCATGTCTTTTATATATGTGCATCTACCATATATGTGCAACTTCCATATACAAAAATTGCGCATATATGGAAATTGTACATATACGGAAGATATGTGTATATCATCCGTATATGCGATGCATATCTTCCATATATGTACATCTTTTATGTATGTGCATTTACTGTACATGTGCAACTTCCGTATATACACATAATCTCCATATATGTGAAACTTTAGTATATATAACTTTAGTATATGTGTATCTTTTATATATGCACAACTTCTGTATATGCACATATCTTCCGTATATGCGTAACTTTCTTATATGTGCATATCTTTCATATATGCATGTCTTTTATAAATGTGAATCTACAGTATATACACAACTTCCATATATAGAAATTTCATGTATACGGAAATGTGTGCATATAAGAAAGTTATGTATATACGGAAGATATGAACATATCTTCCGTATATGCACACTTTCTGTATATGCACAATTTCCATATACTTACTTGCGCATATACGGAAATTGTGCATATACAGAAGATATACGCATATCTTCGGTATATCCATAACTTTCTTATATGTGCATATCTTCTGTATATGCACGTCGTTTATGTATCTGCATCATATATGCGCAAATTCCATATACAGAAATTGCACATATAAGGAAATTGTGCATATACCGAACATATATGCATATCTTTCGTATATACATAAGTTTTGTATATGTGCAAATTCCATATACAGAAATTGCGCATATACGGAAATTGTGCATATATGGAAGATATGTGCATATCTTTTGTATATACATAGCTTTCTTATATGTGCATATCTTCCATATATGCACATATTTTATGTATGTGCATCTACCTATATACGCAAATTCCGTATACAGAAATTGCGCATATACGGAAATTGTGCATATACACAATATATGCGCATATTTTTCGTATATGTCCATCTTTTGTATATGTGCATCTACCTTATATGCACAACTTCCATTTATGCACATATTTTCCGAATATACGTAAATTTCTTATATGTCCATATCTTCTGTATATGCACGCCTTTTATATATGTGCATCTACCGTATATGCGCAACTTCCATATACAAAAATTGAACACATACAAAAGATATTCACATATCTTTCGTATATGCGTAACTTTCTTATATGTGAATATCTTCTATATATGTATGTCTTTTATGTATGTGCATCTACCGTACATGTGCACCTTCCATATATGGAAATTTTGCATATAGAAAAATTGTGCATATATAGAAGATATGTGCATATCTTCTATATATGTGAAACTTTTCTCTATGCACATATCTTCTAGGTATATGTGCAACTTCCATATATACACATAACCTCCATGTATGTGAAACTTTAGTATATATAACTTCCATATGTGTGCATCTTTTGTATATGTGCATCAACCGTATATGCGCAACTTTCGTATATGCACATATCTTCTGTATATGCGTAACTTTCTTATCTATGTATATCTTCCATATATGCATGTTTTTTATATATGTGAATCTACAGTATATGTGCAACTTCCATATACAGAAATTGCGCATATACGGAAATGTGCACATAGAAAAAAGTTATGTATATACGGAAGATATGCATATATCTTCCATATATGCACAATTTGCGTATATGCGCAATTTCCATATACAGAAATTACGCATATATGGAAATTGTGCATATACGAAATATATGTGCATATCTTCGGTATATCCCTAGCTTTCTTATATGTGCATATCTTCTGTATATGCACGTCTTTTATATATGTGCATCTACCATATATGCGCAATTTCCATATACAAAAATTGTGCATGCGTAACTTTCTTATATGTGCATATCTTACATATATGTACGTCTTTTATGTATGTGCATCTACTGTACATGTGCAACTTCCATATATGGAAATTTTGCATATACAGAAATTGTGCATATATGGAAGATATGAGCATATATTTTGTATATGCGAAACTTTTCTATGTGCACATACCTTCCAGGTATATGTGCAAATTTCGCATATACACATAACCTCCATGTATGTGAAACTTTAATGCAAGGGCATACCTCATGCATGACAACAACCATAACTCCATTGTACACATTACTACATGCAACTGACAATATGCATAAGCAATGCCTAACCAACTAAAAATACACATAAACGCATGTAGTTGAACATAATTGGTCATTTATTGCAATCAACCTACAAGACTGATATGTGAAATCAAAATATTCAAATGTAAACTAACATACAAGGATATAAGTAGGCGACAAAAAATCAACATGTAAGTGACATGTAACCATATGTAACCTGTCATATGCTCATGACAAATACTCTTCATGAAATCAACATCAAATTCTTTATGATAACCATACTACAACCCTAATACATCATCAATCCAATGCAACAAGTATATAATTGTAAGAGACACAAATGCAACTGACATGCATGCACGACTAACACATTCAACCCATCCAGTCTGAGAGTTGAAGATGTGTGCAACTTTCTTATATGTGCATATCTTCTGTATATGCACGTATTGCATCTACCATATATGCACAACTTCCATATATGGAAATTATGCATATACGGAAATTGTACATATACAGAAGATATGTGCATATCTTCCATATATGTGAAACTTCTCTATATGTACATATCTTCCAGGTATATGTGCAACTTCTGTATATATACATAACCTCCATGTATGTGCAACTTTAGTATATGTAACTTCCGTATATGTGTATCTATTGTATATGCACAACTTTCCTATATGCGCATATCTTCCGTATATGTGTAACTTTCTTATATCTGCATATCTTCTGTGTATGCACCTCTTTTATATATGTGCATCTACTGTATATACGTAACTTCAATATATGGAAATTGCGTATACACATAAATTGTAAATATATAGAAAATATGCGCATACCTTCTGTATGTGCAAAACTTTTTTATATGCACATATCTTCCTTGATTCCTCTAATTCAACCACCCTCCTATATTCACTATTTTTCTCTAATCCCGACTGTACTCAAAAGCCTTTGACCATGGGTTTTCCATTTTCTCTATTCCTCCTAAAACTATCTTCCGTATATGCATGCTTCCATATATATGTGTATATATACAGAAGATGAACATATAAAAAAAGTCATCTTCTGTATCTACAGTTTATACTAAAATCAAATATAAACAGAATGTGACTTTTGTATTTGTGCAACTTCTCTAATTTCACATATATTTGAAATTGTGCATATACGGAGGATGACCTCCATATAGTCATAACTTCTATATATACACATGGATATGGAAATCATCTTCCATATGTGCATACTTATATATCTATTTTATAGAAGATGCACATTTACAAAATTCATATACTGAGTTTGTGCATATATGAAGGTTATCTTTCATATATGCATGCTTCCATATATATGTGCATATACAAAATATGCACATATATGGAATATGGATTTCTTATATGTGTGGCTTCTGTATATGCACATATGTATGGAAGTGTGAAAATATAAAAGATTCCCTCCATATATGCACAACCTCTATATATGCACATAGACATGGAAGCATGCATATATAGAAGATGACTTCCATATATGCACACTTCCATATATATGTGTGTTTGTTACCTATATCAATAGGTTTCATATTTCATGATTGGTTATAAAAGGTCCAAATATGCTCTGCTTTGATGATGCAAAGATCCCATATTTCCATAAAGAGACAAGGTGTGTCTACATCTTGATAAGGACTCAATTTTGATGGATGGTCCAACAGCCTAAACTGGATCAAGCCATGTTTAAATTTCCTGCTGTAGAATAGAGAAAGAAGTCTGTCTAAACTATTTAATCTTGGCAGACAAGTAGTTCAGGTAGAGAAGAAATGTTCCCAAGAGTTTAATCTGGGACCTTGGAAGAAATAAGGGTAGAATTTGATAGAAAATCAAAGGAAAAAAGCCAGGGAAAAGAAAAGGCACACAAAGGGTCTGCAAGTCCAAGTGCACCCTCCAAGAAGAAAAAATGCTAGGCAAAGTAGCTGGGTAGGTAGATGGGGTTGCAGAAGTGATATTCAGTTCAAAATTTGAATCTGATGGTCAAAAGGAGAGAAACAAAACAAAGAAGCGTGTCTAACCTCCCTTCTTTCCCTTTTTCCCATTTATTACTAACATCCCCTCATGAGTTAAAATGCAGGGAAAGATTTATGGTTTCATGGAGGTTCTTCATCCTTTAAAGGCTACATTTCCTATGAAAAAATCTTTTCATTTTGATCTACTCCCTAAACTAAGTATGTTTCAAACAAACTCAGTAACATTCCCCCTCACTTACCCCCTTCATCCATATTAACCTCTAAATTCTACTATGTAACTCCCCTATCTTACCCTTCCCCTACTAGTATTAACACCATGGTGTATAAACCCCAAAAGTTTGTATAAATATCCCTCCCCTTGGCATTATAGCCATATGGTCTGTTTAAAAGGAATCAAAATGACACCTAGTCACTTTGATGAACCTCCATTTCATCTCTCTCCTATTTCAAGTCATTTCACTCATTAAACCTCCATCTACAAAGAAAGACCCTATAAAAACCCCTTTCTACCCATAACCCCTTTTGAAATTTTGAAAAAAAAAAAAAACCCAAGAAATCCCTAAAAACCCAAAAAACCCACTATTCTAAGGTTGCCCGCCCGAAGTATTTTAACGAATATTTTAATCGGCCGACGGGTCCCTCCCCAACCTGCACGACCCGTCGGAGGACCCGCCAGCTGTCCGATCTCCACCGCCCAGATCCTACGGTGGGCGGTCAATTTCAATCCCCGACCTGCCGACCTTTAGCGTCCGGGGAAAGTGGTTTTTCGCCCCGTACAGGGACGCGTGGCAGGCGGTGGGGTTGTTCGGAGCCCCCCTCCCCGATACCGTTTTTGCCCAAAGGTGGTGCGGGGAACCCACTTACCGCCATCCCCGTTACCACCCTCCCTCCTACGTCATGTGCACGTCATCCTGACGTCACCTCACCTA
Organism: Pinus taeda; assembly: GCA_000404065.3. Lineage (NCBI taxonomy): Eukaryota > Viridiplantae > Streptophyta > Pinopsida > Pinales > Pinaceae > Pinus > Pinus taeda. The sequence continues at coordinate 456 of APFE030407513.1, read as the reverse complement.
TGCCCGCCCCCGCGTCCCATGGCCCTCCACGCAGCCCTGCCACCGCATGTACCCGCCACCGTGTCCTGCCACCCTGGCTCACACCTCAGCGCCATGTCACTTCCGTACCCAGGCCCCACCATGACGTCATGCTGACGTCATCGGCGGAAAAGCGCCAAATGTACACTTTTTCCAAATTTAACGTTATAAACGACCAAATGAGCCGTTTTCAGTCATTTTCACGTGCGAAAGAAGGAGCCGTTGTCGACCAGCTGCCGCGAAATTTGTCCTCCAACCATCAAATTCAACATTTCAACCGCTACAAGTCCAGAATTCGATGGCATTAAGCCTCCACAGCCCGGCCCGCAAGCTTCCAAGCCAGTTTTTCCAGGTATTTTGCCAGTTTTCCCACTTTTCCCATGCATTCCAATTCTCTGTAAAAATTCACCATTAAAAGACTGGTAAAACTCCTGAATT
>APFE030407511.1:0-11856 GCA_000404065.3 Pinus taeda | reverse complement strand
TCTAGGGATCCTTCGTTTCAATTTTTTTTGTGTTCTCTATGTTGGGACCTGTGGGTCATGGCCCCGAGAAACCTGGCTAATTCACACCTTTCGTTGCAGGGTTTGAATTCGCGTCTCCAAGCCCAAACGCTTTCACCATGTCGACACTACCACAAAAATGCATAAAACCCTCGTCTCGTGACCAATCGCTTGAACCTCATCTTGTATCGGCGCCCAGACTTCTCGAGTCAGCGCATCTTCATGTTACCTCAGACTCTCGATAGCCTCCATCGCCCCGATATCCCGAAATCTAATATCGGGATATCGCACTAAATGGAAACGAATATTCGTTAAGGTCGTCAAATGACGGATCGCCCCAAATCCTGGATTGGCACTTCCAAGGTGTTTCGGACTTTCGTGATACAACTTGGCTCCAACGTTCCGAGGAACGGGACAACGTATGATGGAAATATTCAAGCCCTATTAAATGACGGGTATCGACCCGTAATCTCAGTTCGACTTAATTCGGGATTGCCTGGTGGCTCGACAACCTTCCACGCACTTCCCTTATTCGATACCCAACGACCCAAATCAAGGTCCGTGGTTACAATCACCCTTGGATCCTTGCGTGGTGTTCCCATGTTTGCACACTGGCACTCCTTGTTGTCTTCACCTTTGTGTCCATCCTTGTGCCTCAATTAAACCAAACGTTGAATGTGTGCTTATTGGCCCCCAACGAGATCCCTCGGTGTTGGGACTGCAGCCAGTTGTGCCCCACCATTAGTTGTCAAGGACCTCATGAAACACGACATGCGACAACATAATAAACAATCGAGAGTTAACAGACCCTTCCTAAAATAGGCACCCACACATGGATACAAAACACACACACAATCAATTCAAGATTTCCCACATAAAACATAATTTTTATCCCACAACCTTATCCCCACTCAACCATTTTCTGAGCTATCAAATTACATTACAATGGCACCATGGCGGGCCTTATCTCCGTCGAAATCGCTGCACCTTCTCAGCCTAATTTTGCATGGTATTGGACACTCTCTTGGCCTGGTTCTCCATCGCATTGGCCACTCCAAAACAATTCACGGGTTCTATAATTTATAATAAATTACGAAATAATCATGGATCACTCTAGATGCACTACTCTCTCCATGAGATCAATATTAGGTTCCCGAGATCCCTCACGGATCCGATTCTCATGCTCAATGCACTAGTGCCAAATCACGTCTTCCTGCCAGCTTTGTCTCCACTTTCGTAGCTTCTAGAAGTAACATGTTCAATTTCACCGAGGGTGGGCGATGCAGGTGCATAGGCCGAGCATTCGATATAAATAATTTAGACAAGAGCTTACCAATGTGACAAGATTCAATCAAAACCCTATGATTAGACCAAATGGGTTTCTGCTTATGAACAGTTATTAATTATAGCCTTATTCATGTATGTTTTACCATTTTGAAAACTTGTAGCTTTTTGAACCAATTTATATTAAGAATTTAAAACTTGTGGCTTCAATTGCTGCGCGATTTGTCCATTTATCTTCTGTATTCTTATTGTATCAGTTTCAAAGACCTGTGGAGGAATTATCACTGTGTCCTGGAGTAGTGAACACGTTGTTTTTTCCCATAGATTTGGACGTTATTAAATTGGAACAGAGTACCTTGTTTTGAACAGGGCGCTGCCAAAACATTTGACAGCACAGGGCATTGAGACTTTGAAAAGGATGCTGCCAAATCATTTGATAGCACAGGGTATTTGGCTTTTTGAAGGGACACTACCAAATCATTTGAAAGCGCGGGCCTTTAATCATTTTTCCCATAAATCGCTAAATTGAGTTTTGTGCAGTGCGTTGCCAAACCATTATGTAACGACTTTCCAAAGAAACTCGAAGGACCCTGTACTAGTGTATAAATATCCTTTTCACTTTTCGTTGCACCGATTCGTGGTATCAGAGCAAACCTTCGCATAGTTGATACTTTCTACAGTGTAAGAGAAGATGCCTGTGCGAGCAAGAAGAGCACGAGGTCGAGGAGTCAGACGTGTGGGCAATACGGAGCTCAGAGAAGAGACAAGGCCACTGCAAGCTCTGTTAGAGGCCATGGAGGTAGGAAGACAGCAAGAGCACGAGGCCGGAGATATTAGTGAACCTGAAGAAGAAGTTGAGGAAGAAACAACATCACCATGCTGACACTGCTTGAACAATGCGTAGAACCCTCGTCTCGGGACCAATCGCTTAAACCTCATCTTGTGTCAGTGTTGATACTTCTCAAGCCAGCTCATCTCCGTATTATCCCATACTCCCTATAGCCTCAATCACCCTTATATCCCGAAATCCAATATCGGGGCACTACACTACAATGTAAACGGGTTCTTTTCAGGGCCGTCAAATGACGGATCGCCACAGATATTGGATCGACCTTTCCGAGGTGTTTCGGACTCTAGCAATACAACTTGGCTCCAATTTCCTGAGGAATGGGACAACAGATGATGGAAATATCCGGGCCTCATTAAATGACGGATCTTGGCCCATAATATCGATTCGACTTAATTCAAGGTTGCTCGGTGGCGCGACCACTTTCCATGCACTTCCCTTATTTGGTACCCGAAGGCCCAAATCAATATTCGCGGTACTAGTTACCCATATAACCTTGTGCGGTGCTTCCACATTTGGGCACTGGAACTCCTAGTTCCCTTCACCTTTGCTTTCATCCTTGTGCCTAAATTAAACCAGACGCCGAATGTGTGGTTACTGGCCCCCGGTGAGACCACTCGGTGTTGGGAATGTAGCCACCCACGACCGCCATTAACTCTTGCGGCCCTCATAAAACATGGCACGCAACGACATAATAAGCAATCGGAATTTAACAAACCCTCCGTAAAATAGGCACCCAAACATGGATACAAAACACACATAATTAATTCAGTACTTCCCACAAAGAATAGATTTTTTTTCCGCAACCTTATCCTCACTCAATCATTTCCCGATGTCTTAAGTTGCATTACAATGGCACCATGGCAGGCCTTATCTCCGTCGAAATGGCCACTCCTTCTCGGCCTGATTTTGCGTGGTATTGGACGCTCTCTTGGCGTGGTTTTACATTGCATTTTCCACTCAAAAACAATTCACAGGTTCTATAATTTGTAATAAATTACAAGGGAAACGCGGATCATTCTAGATCCACCATTCTCTCCACGAGATCAATAATATATTCACGAGATCCCCCATGAATGAAATTCTCCTGCCCAATGATTTAGTTCCAAATCACGTCTTCCTGCCAGCTGTATCTCCATTTTCTTAGCTTCTAGAAGTCAAATATTCAATTTGACTTAGGATGGGTCAATGCCCCTGCATCATTTTCCAACAGCGTTCCCAAACTCAAAGGATGGGGTTTTTCTCGCAAGCCTTGGAATATAGCGTAGGATATGTGTTGTGTACCCTTTCTTCACATTTTCTTAGGGTCAAGGGTCATGCTCCAAAATACCATCACTGTGCAACAAAATGGAACAAAAAATATTCAAAATAAGGATTGCACTGCTAAGGACATGAATAGCCATCAAAATTTATGACTATAGAATAATGCAAAAAGACAATTTCTTTTGCCGGTGCATGATGCAATCCTTTCCTCGTGCACCTTCTTCACACTCGGCACATATTTTATGGGCATAAAGTAGACTCATTTTCTCCCACACCTTATTCATCCTGATTGCATCTTTTAGAAAACGTGGCCATTCTCTCTCCACTTCTCTTCTTTTAGATAGTGCAAGGGGGATACCAATGAATAGCTCAAGGGCTTCTGTCTCTCCTACTCAAAGACAACTCGAGCACGTGAAGAACAACACAGAGTCTGATGCAACTTGTTAAGGGATATAGCGGTGATGAGTAGTGGAAAAAATGGAAAATGAGACACTCAAGAAGATCGTGGCACGTTTGTGGCGGAAAGTTAAATCAAACGGTAATTTTATAAATAATAAAAGCCGAATTAAGGAATGAATCAACGAATGATATTTATTTTTGGCATATCAACGTTTTAGATTTTTTCATCAAGGAATTCGCATGCTTCCTTATACCAAAAGTTTAGTTGTCACTGAAATAAGTATGTTTCTCGAATATGAGGTGTTACTCATTCAAACTAAAATTTAACAATGTAATAAAAATAAAATCTAATCTAATCCATTTAAACAAGGAATCCTATATAATTTACTACTAAGTGAAGATAATGTGCATTATATAGTGGCTAATCATACATAAAAATAATTTAATATGGATAAATTTGAAATGCGATTGATCGCTAAAACAAAATGTGTGTGGCTATGTAATTTCATATATTTTATTATAAATTTTATTATTGATTCATTTACATTATATAATACTTAATGGACTTGTAATAATATGTATATTGTCTTTCTCAATTTCATTTCAAATATTGGGGCCTCCTAAAGGGTTAGATGGTTTTCACATGTATATTCAAAACTCACATATATAATTGTGGACTACTTTGTTGGAATTATATATAAATCTGCGCGCGCGTGTGTGAGAGAGAGAGAGAGAGAGAAAGAGAGAGAGATAAGTAATTTGTTTTATATAAGGTATATTTTATATAACAATTCTCTTTATTTTATATTTTAAGAGTATATATAAATGTTGATAAATTATGTTTACATGCATATTTAGGTTTCTTCAATTTCTCTCTAATATTTCTTAAATATTTGTTTTAAAATTATTTTAGTTATTAAAAAATGAGATTATACCGCAAGCCTCTTATATACGTATTAAAATTAATCATAAAAAGGTCACATTATATTGATGTGTTCCTTTTTTATTGAGATATTAATGCGAAGCACATACCCTCTCTCTTTTTGTAGATTTTTCCATCCTTATGTAATGAAATAAATAAGAATATAACATAGGACCCATAAAGCAGTCAACGATAAAAGATTTTGATTTCTTTATTAAAACAAGCGCTGCATGAAACGCAGTCCCAACCAAAAAAATTTTAAGCTAAAAATATTTAAATGTATGTTCTCGATATGAGGATATAGAAAAGTATAGAATTGTGTGCCTTGCCAAGACACGACAACAACACAAATTCCCTTTCAAGAATAGTTGTTGATGTTGCCTGCACTGTGTCTCCCCGAAGCCAAAATCCGTAGTATCGAATGACAGACGATTCAGTGTAGTTATCACAAGTGTTGCAACAATAGAAGGCCTTACATGATTCATTTTGAAGTAATCAATGGCGAATCTTGTATGTTTTTCCATCATCATTTCTACGGCCTTTCTGACTAGCCCTGCCACAAATGATAGATGCTTGTCGCCAGAAATATTGCGCTGCACAAGAAATATGAAAACACGTTCTTGTTTCCAAAGTAGTGGCGACTCGAAGCTATTCCACCCATCCACTGCAAAGAGAATCTTTGTTTCCTCGCTGGGTGCCATCTCCGAAGCCTTCTCGCGACACCTCCGTACATGTTCCATGAGCACTTCAAAAGTGCTACATTTGGCCATGATCTTATCCCCCGCTACTTGATTTTTCAGTGAATCTATACCTTTTGGGCCTAAGCATAGGCAATTTTAGGCTAGACCCTCGTTATGGGAGGTTTCCATGAGGTCCGATCCATTGTCTGGTCTAGAAAATTCCATGTGGGGATACTCAATTCCTAGAGGGGAGTGGCATCCACGTAATGGGGGAATTTGTACTTGGGACCCTTGTGTTGTTTCAGACCACGAATTCAATTATTTCATTGTTTCCAGGCCTAAGAAAAAGCTTCCCCATTCGGATATAGTTACCTGCTAATTATTATAAATCGGGACATGAAAACCGTGGATGATTAGAAATGGGACGTATTAGTCGTTGCTGAAATGAGAGACAAGCTTAAAAGTTAAATTACTACAAAACCCGAACCCACAAAAAATATTTATCTTATACATTCATACTTTTCCCACAATGTAGTAGATCTCAAACAAATTCGAAGAATGATAAAGTTATGTAGAAGTGATAAAACATTTATGATCAACATTACTGGCCCGAAACTATGTTTAAGAGTTGAACTAAGTACTCCATAAATGAAATCAAGAAATCGAATGCATGAATTGAGTGGATCGGTTTTACTAGAATAAGGATTCACGGAAACGTGAGAAACAAGGCGAGGTATCCCGAGGATGTTGTTGGCACCGGTAATTCTATAACAAGATTCCCAATTTCCTCAAGCGGAATGTCTCCTTCTAATTCGACAAAGACAGACTGGATTAACCCTCCCCCGCATGAGAGAGAAGCTGCAATTTTAAGTTATACATAACCCAAACCGTAAATATTTTTAACTCGGGCTTCCATAGCTTCCCCAAAATGTAGGAGGGATAAATGGGGGATAGAAAAGAGACTAACTTTCAAACATATCTAGAATATTCTATTGTTCCAGTTTGCAAAAAAAATGAAACGAGTCAAGAGGTTAGTCGCAACATGAGCTAAGGAATTTCTCAAAGTGCAAGAAAGGCACTGGAAAAATCGGAGGAACAAATTAAAATATGTACATGTTGCATGGTTTTGAGAAAGAAAAGAGTGAATGTCTTGATGGATGGACCAATGAATTCTACTCAGGGTTCCATAGATTTCTAGAAGAATGTATACTAAGGGTTATTAAAGGGTCAATGATATAATGAAAAGTTATTGGGGGCTATAAAAACCAGTTTCGTGGATCTAATCCCCAATAAAAATTGATCGTAAATGCCTTGGTGATCTTAGGCCTATTCAGGCTTATGTAACTCTAAGTACGAAATCGTTACAAATTTGTCAGCCAACGCGGTAAAAGGTATCTTTAATCGTTCATTCCAGAAGACAAATTGTGTCTATTGCACAAAAATCCAACGATGCAATGGGAATGTCCCGAGAAGGATTGCATATTACAAAGGCTATAAAGATACCACTATTGTTGATGAAATTGGAACTCGCAAAGGATTATGATATATTCAATTGGTTGTATATGAAACTATTGTTGATTCACATAGGAATGAGCGTCCAATTAGGAAATTGGTTTGTGGGGTGTCTATCCTCAACCACTTTTGCAGTGTTGATAGATGGGTCAACCCCAAGGCTCTTCTTTGTTGCGAGCTTCATGTGACTGGAACGTTAACGCTATATATCTCCATCCCCTCACCCACTGCTAGCTAAAGAGTTAATCATAATGACATCAACATGGAGGAGAGAACGTTTAATTTAAGGTCTGAACATGGGAAGCTCAATAAAATATAACTCGTTTATCATTCATATACAATGTCATTTTGTTTGGAAAACGAATATTAAGACAAGCTGCTGAGAACAAGGAAAATATAGAGATGTATTGGAAAGAAACAAGAACAGAGGTAAGTGTTGCTAAGTCCTCTGCACTATAAGGAACTATCAATAAATCGTATATCTATGCCTTGCTACTTTTCAAAAGAAGCATGGAATGAGGTTCCAAGAATTACATATGTTAGTGGGAAGCGGGAAGGAGACACTCTTGATGAGTGTTCAACGGAAAATGTATGGAAAAAAATAATTCATGATCACCACGCATTTCCAAGTATAGTTGTGTCGGCACATTAGCTCGATGTGAATGACATTTTTCCAATCGAATATTTAATTCCATTATAGGGAAGCTATCATGCAAAACATAGATGCCCAAAAATGGTCATCCTTCCAAAATATTAAAATCTCCAAAAGCTAACGATTGTGAAAGCCATAGGTGTTTTGAGGACCAGAGGCAACACAGGCTAGGTCAATGTGGATCTCCCTACGAATCATACTTTTCATTAGGAATCACTCAACAAGAAAGGAGATGTATTTTATGCATGGGCGTTTTAAAAAATAGCAGTACACAGAGGTATAAGAAATATAAAGATCTTGGGAGGCTCAACCTCACTAATAAATTGAGAAAAGGGAATTATCAAATTATCAAATTTACTTCTTATCTCAATTGTGGAATTGGATGAAGGCATTACAGCGTTATCAAAACAAAACGAGAGGGGATCCCTTCCTAAACGGATCATACCACACTGTCGAGAAAACACGGAATGAAAGAAGCTTGCATTGTCCAGGTTTTCTTTAAGTAGAAGGGCTTCTCTCCATCTGTTTGTCATCATATTTTTAATTTGGCTATTAAGCCGTTACATTTGAGGAACACTCCAACCACAATGGACTCTTGCAGTGGTTTTACTCATCACTGTTTTTGTGTGAATTTCATATGCTGCCAGAATATGGAGGTAGCATATTGTTAGCAACAACTTTTGGGAAAGTGGATAGGTTCACATTTTGGTTGAAGAAGGGGCGAGGTGATTTGATCCTTCATAGTGATAACACATAATGATATGTTTATTTAGATTTATCCTTGGAATGTTGAATATGAAACGTGTATGTTTCTTCGAATAATGTAAAAAAAAAAAAAACAAGCATGCCATCAACCTTCTACAAATAATTCAGATTTGAAAGCTCAAATAGATATCCTAGTAAAGTAATCCCTCCATCTTAAGGTTTAGTTCCTCCAGCTTAAAACCTTAATGGAGCATAGTTATTTTTATATAGGATTAAATGAAATTGAAAGTTATCAATATCATGTACATCAATGCCATTTTTACGTAATTACATTAATTATAATGGTCTACTCGAAACTAATGGACGAAATTGTCTTTGTCTTATTGGTGCGGAAATGTGGAAATATAAGAAAGGAAAATTCAGTGCACATAAACAAACGTATGCAATAAAGGTGTTATGGGGGAGAAATTGAGCGCCCATAACACCATAATGGCACAAAGCAACAAAGAACATTACATGGAAGGGTTGGACAGAAGATTCATGGTTAAAAGCCGAATTTTTAATTCAGAAACAATGAGAAATCATGCGAGAAAGATCAAAATAATAGTGGTGGAGTAATTCGGGAATAATGAAAAATGATGAGAGAGGACGAGAACTTGATGGCCATGTTGTGAGCGAGCGTGGGAAAGCTCTACGGTCTAGTGAGGAGGAGAGAGAGACAAGGTTTTGAGTTAACAAACACTAAATTTCGATCCGTCCATATTATTGCCATGTTGTCGGCCTGAAACGGCGATGTTCATTCTCGTATTCTCGTATGTATGAATAACTAGACGTTTGACTGCCCCAGGCATTATTTTCAATTCTGCATTGTCAAATAAGCTAAGGTATCAAGACAAACATCTAGCGTTTTCGGGTGTCCAATCTCCGAACATCCACATCGATTGCGACATTGTCCAATTTGTTCGCTTCTCCCTCACACTACTCGGTCATTTGTACTTGTGATAGCACAATCTGCCTCTGGTGTTTTTGGGTGACAGGATGGGATTCAGCCCCTTCGATATGTTTGGAGGTGATGGGCATCCATTTCCATTTCCACAAAGCAGAGCCCAGAACCAACGCTCATTTCCGAACAGCCAAACTCCACAACTAGTGCATGAGAACAGCTCGTCGGCCTGGCCGTTCGAGGTTCCCGGCCACGGATCACGCAATGGTCCCAAACCTAACGCTAACGCAAATGCAAATTGTCGGCGCGGCTCTACTGCTCCTCCTTCCAAGCCAACTACAAGTAGAAAGGGGAGAGTGGTTCCGATTCCCGTTTATGATGCAGGCACCGAATCACCATCTGTGTCTACCAAAGCAGCAAAGGTGGCGGCTCCCAGGATGGACCAGGGTGTTGCCGCTGTGAAAATACAGTCGGCGTTCAGAGGGTTTTGTGTTCGGAATTCAAAGCCGTTGGAGAATCTGAGGATTATAGGGCGAGTGAAGTCAAAAGCTGATGAAATGGGGAGGCGTCTTGCAACACAAACTCAGTCGATACGTGGAAATGAGTACGAGTGCCTAAAACTTGACAACCAAATCATGTCTCTGCTGCTCAGACTCGATGCGCTTCAGGTATTTATTTTGACTGCCTTTGCCTTTAATAACGGGGCATGAAACCTTAATCGTTACATGAGATTTACCATTATGTTTAACTAAATAATATATGCTCTTCTTTGCTTGCAGGGTGTGAAGTCATTTGTGCGGGAGTCAAGGAAGGATGTATACCGTCTAGTGTTTCGGCTGCAAGAGGCACTCGATTCCATAACCGCTGAAAAATCTATGTCTGTGGAGGGGTCAGGTCAGAGTGATCATGAGCATATCCCTGAAAGGGATCCTCACTCCCACGCTAACCCAAAGAGTGGTACTCCTGAATTATCAGGAATGGAACCCGAGAAAGAAGGGGTTACGAAAATTTCGGAGGAGGAATATAAGTGCACGATCGGTGCTGCAGATTGCGAAGAACAACAACAGCAGCATATAGGGGGTGAAAACATACAGTGTGACGACATATGGAAGGGACGAGCAGCATTCGACAAAATGGAGAACCAGACGCTCGAGGTCAAGGTGGTTTTGGCAGATCTCTACAGGAAACTTGAATCAAGTGATAAATTAATCAGCGATTTGAGCTTTAGAGTTGCTCAACTAGAGCGACAGATATGCGAGGACGAGGACAACGATAAAGAGAAGTGAAACTTGTTGATAATTATTACCAGTTTTGGCAGACCTCTAGAGCTAACTTGAATCAAATGATAAATTTGTTGGAATTTAATTCCAACTGCAAACAATTAATACAAAACCGAAATCTGATCTTCAGCAGCCATTTCAGATTGTTCGGTGCCGCAAAAGTCCACTGATATTTTGAGCATTAAATTCAGAATTAAATCCCCTGCAGACAACCGACTCATTTTTGCTGAAAAGGCATCACCGCCTTGTATCACTGCCTTCTGCAATAAATACAGAGATAAAGATCAGCGGATATTTTGCTTAATTTATTGTTTAACTCAGATCTTTATTTTTCCTATAAATGTAAACGCACAGCAGTTCTGTAGATGAATAAGGCAGTGCAAAAGATTTCTGAACAGCAGTTCTGTTTTTGAGTGAAGGTTAGAAGAACAGAGTGTGTCTCTTCTGTAAATGCACAGCAAGTGCTGAACCTGCGGATTTTCTGAGATAGAAAATCGATTTCTGGAACTGAAGCGTTCCTCTTTTGTAACAGCTAAGTTTCTGTATCAGTTTTTGTTTACAGTTTATAAATTCAAGCTTACTGTTTTGCTGATGTTCAATTGTTGTTACAACAAGTGTTAAAACCACTTTGATTTTACTGTGTAAATCTCTAAGTAATTTTGACGCCCATAAAGTGACTTGCGTCAAAATCGTGTTGCCGAAACACCGTAAGTCGAAAAATAGTTTTGCATCAAAAATCGCGTCGCTGCAACACCACGATCAGCAACTGACAAAAATTTCCAGTTGCTGCAACACGACGAGCAGCGTTGCTGCAACACGAGTTACAGCAACACAGTTTTCTGTTTTTCTGTTTTTTGTGCTGAAACAGAGCAGTTTTGAATTGTCTGTTTGTTTAGGAATTTAGCAGAAAATTCCATCATATCAGAGAGTTGTCCTGGGATGTTTTTTTTGTGTTATGGAATTCACCATAAAAATTCCAACATGGTATCAGAGCTAGTCTAGGCACTCAGTGAGTCAAAAACAGAGTTTGTTTTTCACTGTAGGAGCTGTAAGAAGTTCAGTGAGCAGATTTTTTCCAGCAGAGAGTTTTTGCTTGTCTTTTAAATTTTACAGTCAGCATCTTTTCTTTTAAGATGGCAGATGCTGGAACAGGTTTGACAAATTCCCAACTGCCACAGTTCAATGGGAAAAATCACAATGATTGTTCCATAAAAATGAAAGCATTGTTTGCCTCTCAAGGAATATGGGAGCTGGTTGAAACTGGCTATGCTGAACCTGCACTGGCTGCTTTGACAGCAACAGAAAGAGACCAGCTGAAGAGGGACAAGAAGAAGGATGCCAAAGCCCTCTT
>APFE030407508.1:98730-109404 GCA_000404065.3 Pinus taeda | reverse complement strand
AGTCATGTTATGTCATGTCACTTCTACATCACCTTCTTTCATGTGTCTTTCCATGTCACTACCATGTGTCACTCAAAAATGGGGCACTTGGCCCCCAAAAATGCCAAGTTCACCTACCATGTGTAAATACCACAGAGTGTCACGTGTCATTTTGTTCATATCACTGCCATGTGTCTTCATCTCACTAGGCCAGATAATTATCCTACCACCTATCTATGTCGCATTTTTCTACCACCTAGCTAGGATCCTTGAAGCCCAAATAAATCTGGTTATCCACCCATTTGACCTTTCAACTAGCATCCACCTAGCCTAACCACTCGAATGGCTAGTTAAGGAACCATGATCTAAACATCAAACCATGACTTCTCTTCATTGCGTGAGAGTTATGCTAAGTGCCATATATTATTGGAAAGTTGTTGAAGGTGGGTATATGAAGAAAAATTAGATTCTTCATTTCAACTAAGGAAATGATGAAGACATGCCTTCAAATGTAGGCTTCCTAATAAACAACCAAATGAAACCATAAGCTAATTAGCATATAGACAACCAAGACATTAGTGACATCATATACGCTCATTAAGCTCCTCCTGAACTTGAAGTCACTGACTATGCTTGACATCAATGACAAAATCTTCCAACATACTCAATAGGATATTCCATGAGTAATTATATATTTCCTAATCAATTGAAATAATTGACAAAAAAAATGTTGTTTGGAATATTTAATTTTTTTCTATAGAATAATCCAAAAACAACCAAGTATTGAAGGAAACACTTGTTTGGATGGGAAAGGCATGTCAAGTCCCTAGGCCTTAGGACATTCTCTACTATTGTTATCTTAATGTTGTCATTAGTGGTAGGATCATTATTTTTAATTGTATACTTTGTATCTAATACACACACACACACACACACTATCGATATTCAGTCTTAGGAATCATCAATATTTATTTATAAGCATAAGCTATACAGGAGGTTTCCTTTTCAAAGCAACCATTTTCTTTAATCATATTTTAGCATTCTCAATGAGTGACATTGCTTATTCTTTATATTATTATTTTTTTGGGTTAATTAGTTAATAACATAGGGTCCCCTATTACATATTCTTTTTTATTTCTAGTATTTAGTTATGAGTTGAATCTACCAGATACCTAAGGCCACCCATTTAGACACTCTCCTACTAGTTGATATATATATTGATATCTAAGCCATGATCTATCCCATAACTTGTTAGAGTGCTTAAATTCATGTCCTCAAAAAATAAAAATTTGTTTGGGCTCAGTTTATGAAGGAATCACTAGGTCAAACCTTCCATTTTCCTAGCCTAATTTCTTGGTGCCAAGTGTACAAAAAAATTTAGACACGATACCTCCAATATAAGTCATCATGAAATGTAATTATCTAGCATAAAAATGATTACTAAGCAATTGTTCAATAATTATAAAATATAGAAAAGTAAATAAGGGAGACAAAAATATTAAATGCACAAAATATAACCCTTAAAGGGAGTGTTATAAATATGTTGTCATTGATGGCAAAGGAGAAGAAGATGACGACAAAGGAAAATATGCTAAAGTAACAAATACTTTGGAGTTATTTCTAGTACAAAATATCATTACAAGTGTTGTTGGAAACTTCTCAAGTGGATAGAGCTCTGAAAGAGCTTTCCTATGGTATATGGAGCAAATGGCCTCTTGAGTCAAAATTTATTTCCAGTCGAAGATCAAGAACCCCAAAGTCAAAGGATGCATAAAAAAACGTGGTGTTAAATCCAAAATGGTGAAATTTGGTGTTTTGTAAAATTCGGTGGAGCAGATTGGCAGAGCAAAGTAGTGTTATACATTGGGAATATTTGTGTGATGGATGTGCACCACACATCCTTTTAACCCCATTGGAGAAATTACATAGGGCTATGTCCACCCAAGGGTTAAAGAAATAGGAGATTACACTATTGGTGGTATTCCCCAAAAAACCAATTAGGGAGATTAATGATGTAGATTAAATGTAGGACCCCCTCCCCTTTTTCCACTAAACCATCCACGACAGTTCATGAAAACCAAAATGGTTCAGTGACAAAGTGGTGCAACAAATGTTAGTTGACAAGATTCAAAGAATAACCATCAAAGTTTCCATATTAAGACAAAGATCTCAGAAGATTAGAGATTTCTCTAAGAGAAACTTTGAGTTATCACTGAGATCTACATAGGCAAGTCACAAAGATAAGGACACAACATGGTGCTCGAGGCCCCTTCCTCCTCTATACCCTCGACCACATGGACGAATCGAATAAAGAAAAATTGAAATATTTTATTGGATAGTAGAGATGAAGCAGGAGACACAATGGCATGATGACATTACTAATGACATGTCACCGATGAGAAGGTGACACATGGCATGTAGATTTTTCATTTTCAGGTACCTAACTAGACAAAAAATGGATGATATGTGGTACCATTCAACGAGTGACACATGGCATCCTTGCAGAGGTGGAAGAAATATGGCATCCATGCTGGAGCATAGGTGTCATTGTTAGAAATTTTTCTCAAAATAAAAAGTTCTCACAAGAAAAGATCTCGAAGGTTATTAAAAAATGCATAGGTAGAAAATTCTGAGAACTAAAATTTGAGAAATAAAAATTATCTCTAGGACACAGTGACATTGATGTGGAATATTCACAAAAATGTCGTTGTTCCATGTGTCAAGTAGGTGGTCCTCGAGGACACATAATCTTAGATGAAACTGACCCCAAAATAAACCTCCTTCGAAGAAATAATATTAGAAGTTTTACCGAGAATCTTCAGCAAAAAATGTGGAGAAGAAAAAATTCGAGAGACAGCAAAGTTGACGGTAGGATATGACAACATTTTTGTTCTAAGAGGACGTGGTATATAGGTCATCCTAATGATGTTTTCATTAGTCGCAATAGAATCTTAGTGGACCCACAGAAATAATTCTCGAAAGAAACAATTATCAACAAAAAACAAGGGTGCTTCATGAGTTTCCGCTGAGAGATTAACGCTAGGAGCTTCAATATGGATCAGTGTCATGTTCTATGCAGATGGAAGATCAAGAGCATGGAAGGTTGAATAAATGGTGGTTAAATCCCTTGAGTCTTATAAGAGAGGAACCCAATGGAGTTTATATGTTAAAAGAGATCAAGCTTATATGATGTGTGAATGGGTCGACAACTTGGTGAAATTTGATGATTATGCCATATTTGGAAGTTTGGAACCAAACAAGAAGTGCATAAAGTTTTAAAACAAAGGAATGAATGATTTGGAAACCAATATGGAAGAATGAACATATTTGGAGGCAATTTTCACAAATTCACTAAATTGTGAGTCAGCCAAATTTAGAAGAAGCACTACTAAAACCTGTAAAATTTCAAAATGGCAGAAAACAACAGTTAAACTTGGTTTTTCTCATAGAGACAATAGATCATAGATTGAATACTTATTTTTCATATCAAGAGGACATTCCATAAATAATAAAACTAGAATTTAATGAGATCAAAACCTCTGATAAGTGAAATTCAAGTTCAAGATGAATAAAGCTCAAAGACCTAAAAATATCAGCCATAATCCTTTATAAACATAATCAAGTTGGTGTGTTTTTTTAGAGTTTATGGTTTATAGGTGGATGGTGGTGGATTGGTCAGTAATCAGGGATTACTGAAGGTGATTTTATAGTGTTTGTAGTTAGTGTTTGAAGTGATAAATTTAATTGTTTATGAAAGGAAGTGGCCTTCATGAGTTGAGTCTGAAAATTGCATGGAACATGAATCATTGAGGTCAAGTAAGTGGTAGCTTGATAATCAGGGATTGTAGCTCCTTCCAGTAGTGGCTAGTAAATATTTAGGGTTTCTATCTCCTCTCAATGGTTGATGATAAATTAGGGAGTAGTATCTTCCTTCCAATTGTAGTTAAAGAACTTTGTAGCATCAAGTAGAAGCTTTCCCTTATGAAGTAAATTGAATAAAAATTTTGAAGAACCTATGTGCATTATTTGTGCTTCTTGTATTGATTATTTTGATATTGATATGAATTGTTCATGAAGTACTTATTGGTGTCATAGTATTATGCATTAGTAAAAGAAAGTTTTAAAATTCCTACAATATTGATTCATCCCCCCTCTCAATATTGTTCTGGGTTCTAACAATTAGTATCAAAGAAACCAGATTACTTCATATCAGTTTAACAACTGGAAGAAATATCAAGGACCATGTAAAACTAGGAAGGAATATACACCAATAGGGCACCTACGTTCAACGGAACAAAATATGTTTTTTGGAAAGTAAGGATGAAAACCTATATTCAATCACTTCGAGTTGATGCATGGGATGTAGTGGAAGTAGAACATCAAAGCCTCCAACCTTTATTACAAGAAACCAAAAGATGGAATTTAAGTGTAATGCTAAAGCTATGAATGCCCTTCTTGTTAGCCTACCTGAATTAGAACTAATCAAGGTCATGGATTTCTCTAATACAAAATCTATTTGGGACAAGATGAGCAACTACTATGAAGGTGACAACAAGGTCAAGCAAGACAAACTCCAAGGTTTTAGAATTCAATTTTAGTCTTTGAAGATGCATGATTATGAAGATATTGTTAAATACTTTCTTATAGTTGATGAGGTTGTGAACACTATACGAGGTCTTCATGAAAAGTTAGAAGAACCTGTAGTAGTTGAAAAGGTGTTGAGATATCTCCCTCATAGATTTAATCCCATGGTTTCAGCCATTAAGGAGATGACAAAACTAAAGACTCTCACTCTTACTGCTTACAAGATGAGAATTTCTAATGGAAATCCAATAACAAAGGATTCATCCTTCGAAGCAGATAAGAATCCCAAGGAATAACATGATGATTCATGTTGTGAATCAAACGAAGAGGAAGCTGAATTCGTGAAGAAGCTCAAGAGAGGCTTAGGAAAGTACAAATATAAGATAACTTTTAAGTGCTTTAATTGTGGTAAAGTTGGTCACTATGCTTCCAAGTGTCGTGAAAATAAGAAGCAAGAATATGACCTTAGAGAAACATTTAGGAAAATTCAAAAGGAAATAAAGAAGGCTAAAAATAAAAAGCTTTTACACCCAATATGGCAACTCCTCTGAAATCTAAGGAAACCAATCTTCAAATGAGGAAAAAAATAATGAAAGTCCAAAGGAATTTATGTTGATGGCCATAGATAATCTCGAAATACAAGCTATTAATTCCTATGGAGAAGAGGCCAAAGTTGACTTGGAAGGAGATATGGTCAATTCTCTTCAAGAGTTTCAAAGGCCGAGGAAGAAAAATAAAGATCAACGGGAATTTTTATCAAAGACAAAGTTGAATCCATCGAACGTCTGCTCCTACAAATTGAAGAAGGTAAGAAGCTTAAATAAACTTCGAAATAAAAAACTTAGTGAGAAAAATAAAGCATGTGAAATGCTTTAAGGAGAAATTGTTTTGCTAAAGAAAGAGCTAGAGAAGGAAAAAACCTAGCTAATCTTTAATAAGAAATTTGAAAAAGAGACAAAAAGTTTAAATGAGCTTCTTGAAGAACAAATAGTCTCAAATAACATAATTGGCCTTGGATTTGAGGATGAGTCAAGATCAATAGCTGAATTAAAGGGAAATAAAGCAATTACCCTTGTGCAAGCAGCAAAATGTGGAGACAACGTAGTAAAAGGAGATCCAACTCAACAACAAAGAGACAAAGGTAGCACATAGCCTAATTTGTAGAAAAAGTCTAATTAGGCGTAGATAAATAAGAGGGTAAACTTAAACATATGATCTAATCTCACACAACAAGGGAATATCAAATGGAGAGGCAAATCGAATTTATCTAGCCAGTGTTTAGAAAATGATTTTATCCTAAGTGTGAAGCTATTTTTCCAGGCTATTGTTTTACATGCACAAATTATGGGCATAAGGCATCAAATTGTAGGGTGAATTTGTATTTAGAGAACATAGGTCACAAAGAAGAAATTAGCAACCAAATAATTAGTTAATTAGACAGAGGGTGAATAGATCCAAGTACAACAATCCATTCACTCCTTTGAATAATTTGATTCCACGTTATAAATATCATAATTTTGGTTATAGAGTAGTTGATTGTAGACTTATAAATAAAAGGCATGATCCAACTATCAAGAAAACAAGTGAGGAAACCAAAGTCCAGAAAGAAAAGGAGAATAAAAAGAACTATAATGTTAGGTCCCTATAATACTAGTGATTCCCTTATTACTATTGCCATTATAGCCCTTATTGTTATTGGTGTGCCCCTATTGTCCCCATATTGTTATTATTATGCCCCATAAAATCCCACTATTGTTATTGTTGTGCCCTTATATTATTATTGTTATGTCGGCTTTGATTATATTGTGACCCCTTAGACTCCTATATATAGAAAGTAGGTTTTGTCATTTGTATCATCCAAGAATTATTCATTTGTGTAATGTAAAGGACATTTCCCCCTCGAAGAGTTTTATTTTCAAGTCGTTTATCTATCTTTTCTTCTATTTTGTGAGTTGGTTGCATAAAATTTGGTATCATAACTTTGGATTCTAGAGTTTCATTTCTCCAAACAGGCCATCATAGCATATTCGTTATAACTATTTTTCTACGATGTTTCAGAAGTTGAAATTAAAACCCATATGAGCTGAAATATCGATAAATATCAGGTCTGAATGTCAAATATTTTATCCCTATATTTTAGGAGATATGATCCAAGGAAGTTAGGGTTTTTGCAAGCTTCCAAATTACATCCCAAATAGGTGATCTTGGAAAAATAGTCATAAATTTCTCTCTGAGTATCGAATTTAAATTTCGTCACAAGTTACATAAAAATGATAGACTATAGTTTTTCTTGGTATCATTTTCAAATCTGAAGGTCAAAACAGTGGCACGTGGAACTTCGTACAAGTTCACTCTACTAAAAAATTATATAGTCATGTCATCTTGGGATATTGGGAATAACTATTTCTTGGAGAATCCAATTTCGATCAGACTAGTGGCATTAGAAAGAGGATTCAGAGGGCTAACACAAGAAGAAATTTTAGACCTTGGAGATCCGCAATTACAAAGATAAAACATATTCAATATCAATCTCCTATAAAGTGAAAAAAGGTGTGTAGTCTTTTTAAATAATTTCATAAGATTGGGTTGAAAAAATAGTTTGAAGTGATTAAAGGGGCATAATGAAGCATAATTATCAGTAATTGATGTCCCAAAGAAAGAAAATGGAAACACCTAGTAAGAAACTTGAAAGCTCTAGCATGAATCATGGAGAAGGGGAAGAAACACAACATGATATATCAAAATTACGAGACCAAGCGCAACAAATTTCACTCTCACAAAAAGGTAACATAAGCTAAGATGGATGGTTTAAAGAGAGGTGTGGAATCTAAGATGAATGGCGTGGAAGCTAAGATGAATGGTGTGG
Source organism: Pinus taeda (assembly GCA_000404065.3). Classification (NCBI taxonomy): domain Eukaryota; kingdom Viridiplantae; phylum Streptophyta; class Pinopsida; order Pinales; family Pinaceae; genus Pinus; species Pinus taeda. The sequence continues at coordinate 101,975 of APFE030407508.1, read as the reverse complement.
AAGTTAAGATGGATGACATGGAAGCTAAGATGGATGGCATGGAAGCTAAGAAGAATGGTGTGTACACTAAGATGGATGGTATAGAAGAAAAATTGAAAGGCAACATGGAATATTTGAAGATAGATTTGACAAAGTTGCTACAAGAAATGCTTACTGATGGTGAAAGTGTAGTAAAGGAAACACATGATGAGAACAAAAGAAATGTTAATAATGATTTCATAGACTCTATTGTTGGATTGAAGACCCACCATGTTCCAAAGATCGATATGAGAAAGTTTGATGGCAAGGATCCCGTAACATGGATACTACAGATGGAGAAATATTTTGATCTCCATAATGTGAAAAACACACAAAAGCTACGCATTGCAACTTTATATTTGGAACCAAATCATTTTGTATGGTATCGATGACTATGCTCTCGTAAAAAAAATGTCACTTGGGCAATTTTTACGGAAGAAATGATAACACATTATGAGGATACAAAAGGCAACACCTTTTTTAGCCAATTGATAAATCTCAAACAAAAGGGTTCAATGATGGAGCACATTGAGGACTTCCAAAAATTGAATATAATGGTAAAAGATATTCTAGAGGAGCATAGGATTGATGTGTTCATAGGGACTTTAAAGGATAACATCCAATATGAAGTTTGTGTTTGGGAACCTGATTCATTGGAGAAGGCATTCAGGTTGGCAAGAAAAATGGAAAGAAACATTATGGCAAAAAGGAAGCTTACCACTCACAACTATAAATATAGAAGTGTTGTTTCCCCTACCCTTTCTGTTGGATTTTATTATATTCTTTCCATGTAGTTAACAGGGGGTTTAAAGGGCACCCGTAACCCCACTTTGTGGGGTCTGAGGCAGCGCCCCCGAAAATTTTTGTTTTGGACCCTATGTTAGGTTCTGTGGACCCACCTATGGTTCTGTGCATGATTTTCACACATGTTTTTTGGACGCGATGGTTTTCGGTCCATGGTACTGGATGCTTCGGCATGTATAAATATGTATTGTAACATTGAAAGGAACATAATGAAAATCAAGCTAGTAGTCCCAGTTTTTGGATCCAGTGGGAAAATCTCTGTGTATGTGGTTTATGTGTTATTCCCTCGCATTGTTTATTTTTCTGGGTTTTAGAATTCGTATGTAGGTAATTTCTGTATGGGGTTAAAACCTACATTTGGTATCAGAGCAGTTTTGGCTTCAAGAGGACGCCTTTGTTGCTGAGGGGTTTCTCTTGAGCCTGTGGTAGACCCTGTTCAGTGGGAGATCTGTGAGATCGATTCTGGTGGTGAAAGAAGATGGTGAGCAGTGGAAAGACAGAGATCAAGAAATTTAATGGTCAGATTTTTGAGTTGTGGAAACTCAAGATGGAGGATCTGTTGGTGGATAAATGCCAGTGGATCGTGGTAGATCTGGGTACTAAACCAATGGGAGTGTCCGATGAAGAATGGAAGAATTTGGATCGGAAGGCAAAGAGCACAATACGATTGTGTGTCTTAGATTCAGTATTGTTGAATGTATCAGGGGAAGCTACGATGAAGGCTTTGTGGGACAAGTTAGAGACTTTGTACCAATCTAAGTCTCTGGTGAATAAATTGTTCCTGCGGAAAAAGCTGTATAACCTGAGGATGAAAGATGGAGACTCAGTGACAGAGCATCTGAATGCATTTAATACTGTGGTAAGTCAGTTACATCTATTGATATTAAAATTTCAAATGAAGCTAAGTGCATCAGTTTGTTGTGTTCTCTACCAGATTCGTGGGATAGTCTGGTTATTGCAATAGGTAGCAATGCAACTGCTTTTCATTTTGATGAAACAGTCTCATCCTTGCTGATGGAGGAGATGACATGGAAAAATATGGAGAGCCAAAATGGTGATGCCTTGTCTGTATGAGGGTGGACCCAGAACAAAAACAAAAATAAGTCATCGAGTGGGAGATATAAATCTCCAGGAAAACCTGTAAAGGTGGTGTGCTAGAAATGTGGAAAGGAAGGGCACTACACAAGGGAGTGTAAATCTAAAGCTCTTGACAAAGGAAAGGGATCTAATGAGGCTCCTTCTGCAGAGTCAAAAACCACCTCAGATAAAGGTGGGGATGTGTACTTGGCTTCTTTAAGTACACATGTAGACCATGAGGCATGGTTGATTGACTCAGGTGCATCCTTTCACTTCACTCCCCATAGAGAGTGGTTCTGTGAGTATGAGAAATATGATGGTGGTGATGTCTTCTTGGGTGATGACAGGAAGGCTAGAATCATTGGTCACGGAAAAGTAAAGTTGAAGTTGCAAGGTGGAAGGGTTAGAACGCTGCCAAGTGTTCTACATATTCTTGCATTAGCCAAAAATATGATTTCTGTTAGCAAGCTAGATGATGTAGGTGTAAAAACAGTGTTCGAGAAGGATACCTGCAAGATGGTTCAGGGAGAACTGGTATTGATGCGGGGAGTTCGGATTGGAACTTTGTACAAGATGCAAGGTAGCACTGTTATTGATGGGTGCAATAATTATGTGGTTCGTGAAAGTGGAGCAGAAAATCTAGTGGTCTCTGGAGAGAAGACCATGCTGTGGCATCAAAGGCTTGGACATATTGGAGAAAAGGGCCTTTGGATACTTCATGGTAAAGGTATGGTAGAAGGTATAAGTAATAGCTCTCTGGATTTTGATTTCTGTGAAAATTGTGTATATGGGAAGCAGAATCGGGTGAGTTTCCCCTCTGGTAGTAAGAGGGCGAAACAAATATCAGAACTTGTGCACAGTGATGTGTTTGGACCTGTGAAGGTTCCATCACTGGGTATGTCTGTGTACTATGTATCATTTATAGATGACTTCTCAAGGAATACATGGATATATTTCGTTAAGAAGAAATCTGAAGCCTTTGACAGGGTTAAAGAATTTAAGGCTCTCGTGGAAAATCAAACAGAGAAGAAGATAAAGGTGCTGAGGACAGATAATGGTGGAGAGTTTTGCAGCAAGGAATTTGAAGAATTATGTAAGAAGTGTGGTATAGCACGACATAAGACTACTTCATATATACCTCAACAAAATGGAGTTGCAGAAAGAATGAATAAGACATTGATGGAAAAGGCAAGAAGCATGCTCAGTGGTGTCGGGTTAGGACAAGAGTTCTGGGCAGAGGCGGTGGATACTGCATGTTACCTGGTCAATAGGTCACCTTCATTAGCATTGGAGGATAAGACTCCACAAGAGGTATGGACTGGTAAGAAACCCTCTCTTTCACATCT
>APFE030407508.1:27326-94436 GCA_000404065.3 Pinus taeda | reverse complement strand
GGGAGAATAGCAGCACCTCTAACAACATTATTGAAGAAAGATGAATTTTCATGGACTCCAGAAGCAACAAAGGCCTTTGAACATCTTAAAGAGGCAATGTACCAAGCACCAGTCTTAGCTATGCCGGACTTCACAAAAACATTTATTGTTGAATGTGATGCCTTAGGAAATGGAATTGGTGTTATTTTAATGAAAGAAGAAAGACCCATTGCTTTCAAAATTCATCCAATCAAAGGGAAGTATTTACACAAAGCTATTTATGAGAAGGAAATGTTGGAAATACTACATACACTTAAGAAATGGCGACCCTACCTAATGGGAAGACACTTCAATGTAAAAATGGACCATGATAGTCTTAAATACTTTTTAGAAAAAAGATTATCTTCAGAAGAGCAACAAAAATGGGTCACAAAGATGTTGGGTTATGACTTTGAAATCATCCACAAAAAAGGGAAGAAAACTGTTGTGGCAGATGCACTCTCAAGAAAGGGTGAGGATGTGGAAGCATTGCTTTGTGCCATTTATATTATCCAACCAGATTGGATAAATGAAGAAAGGGATGAATGGAAGAATGATGAATAAGTGTGGGCAATCATTCAAAAGTCATAAAAAGATCCTAGTACAATTGACACATTTAGCTGGAAAAATGATTCATTATGGTACAAACATCACTTATCGCTATGTAAGAATTCCAAACTCAAACAAAAGATTCTTATGGAATTTCACACCTCTCCCTTAGGAGGGCACTTAGGATTTTTAAAAACTTAGCACAGGGTTAAGAAGGAATTTTTTTGGGATGGCCTTAAATATGATATTCAAAAGTTTGTGGCGGAATTTTTGGTTTGTCAACAAAATAAAGTTGAAATAATTAATACCCCACATCTATTACAACCTTTATCCATTCCAAGCCAATGTTGGGAGGATATTTCGATGGATTTTATCACAGGTTTACCCAAGTCTGAAGGAAAGAGTGTCATCATGGTGGTAGTTGACAGAATTACCAAGTATGCACACTTTTGTGCATTGTCTCATCCATTTAAAGCCAATACAGTTTCTACTGTATTTATGGAAACAATTTAAAAGATACATGGAAACCCAAAGATTATTGTAAGTGACAGATATCCCATTTTCACTGGAAATTTTTGGACAAAATTATTTTCTTATCTTGGTACTCAGTTAGTTCATAGCTCATCTTATCATCCTCAATCTGATGGGAAAACTAAGATAGTAAACAAATGTTTGGAAGGATATCTTCGTTGCTTTGTATCTGATAAATAAACACAATGGGTCAAATGGTTGCCTATGGCTGAATGGTGGTATAACACATCCTTCCATACTATAGCAAAAATGACCCCATTTATGAAACTTTATGGATATCATCCAACGTCCATCACATCATATTTAAGAGAAAATTATAAGGTTAGAGCAGTGGAAGATCACATCAAGCATCAACAACAATTTCTCGAACCCTTAAACGATAACCTCTCTTTGTCACAGAATAGAATGAAACAACAGGCATATCAACATCGTAGTGAAATAATTTTTGATGTAGGTGACTAGGTATTTCTATGGTTACAACCATATAAACAAATGTCCCTCAAGCAAGCTAAGAAGGATAATAAATTATCACCAAAGTATTATGGTCCATACAAGGTGTTGCAAAATATTGGTACTATGGCATACAAATTGGAGCTTCCTGCAGCTTCCCGAGTGCAAACCAGTTTTCCATGTTTCATGCTTAAACAAGTTTATAGGTGACAAGATCCCATTTCAAACAATATTGCCAGAACTTGACGAGGAAGGAAAAATCATATTGGAACCTGAAGAGCAGTCACAGAAACAAGAACTCGATAGCTATGAAATCAATCAATTTCGGAGTATCTCATCAAGTGGAAAAACTTACCTACTGAAGATTCCACATGGGAGGATGAGCATTTTATATAGAAGCACCCAAAACTACTCAAGCATTAACTAAAACACTTTTTTGAAGGATAGGGGCATGTTAGGTCCTTATAATACTAGTGATGCCCTCATTACTATTGTCATTGTAACCCTTGTTGGTATTGTTATGCCCCTATTGTCCCCATATTGTTATTATTGTGCCCCATAAAAGACCACTATTGTTATTGTAGTGCCCTTATATTATTATTGTTATGTCGACTTTGATTATATTGTGACCCCTTAGACTCCTATATATAGAATGGAGGTTTTGTCATTTGTATCATCCAAGAATTATTCATTTTTGTAATGTAAAGGAGGTTGCCCCCTCGAAGAGGCTGATTTCGAAGTCGATTATCTATCTTTTCTTCTATTTTGTGATTTGGTTGCATAACAATAATAATTTTGATTTTATCCCTAGCGTGAAGATATTTTCCCAGGCTATTGTTTTACATGCACAAATTATGGGCATAAGGCATCAAATTGTAGGGTGAATTTGTCATTTAGAGAAATTAGATCACGAAGAAGAAATTAGCATCCAAATAATCAGTCAATTAGAGAGAAGATGAATAGATCCAAGTACAACAATCCATTCACTCCTTTGAATAATATGATTCAACGTTATAACTATCATAATTTTGGCTATAGAGTAGTTGATTGTAGACTTAGAAATAAAATGCATGATCCAACTATCAAGCATAGAAGCCATGATACTAAAGTCTGGAAAGAAAAGGAGAATACAATGAAATATAATATTGTCCTATATTCTCATAATGAAGGAACTCATTGGTATGTGGACAGTGCTTATTCCAGGCACATGTTAGGAGAAAAAAGTAAGTTTCTATCATGGAAACTAGTTGAGAAAAGAAATGTACTTTTTCATAAATAATGCACCTGATAAGATATTGATAAAGGAGTTGTCAACCTAGAAAATGGTAGAGGTAAAGCAAGAATGTGTTTTTTTTTAATGGGTGGAAGTGTAATTTACTCAATGTGTCTCAGATGTATGACCAAGGTTATGATGTGTCTCTCAAAGCTAAAAGTTGTCAAAACAACTCTGCAGGCACTTGAGAAATAGTAATTGACACTATAAGAATAGAAAATAATGTCTATGTCCTAAAAAAGAAGATAATGAGGTGTTTTTCTTCAAATATTAATCAGAGTTGGTTATGGCATAAAATACTTGGACATTTGAATTTTGATCAAATTATCAAATTAGGCAAGAAGAAAATTGTTAGAGGTCTTCCAAAGCTTGAGAATACTATTTGTAAGTAATGACATATTGGTAAACAAATACGAGTACCATTCAATTCCAAGGAGAAATCATCAACCAATCCATTGTAATTAGTAAATATGGACTTATGTGGACCTTCAAGAACTTAGAAACCCACAGGTAAATTGTATTTCATGCTTATCATTGATGAATTCAACATAATGATGTGGGTTGCAATTTTAAGAGAAAAATCAGAGGCCTTTAACTTTAAATAATTTAAGACCATGGATAGATATGAGATAGACAATAAAAATTAAGTGCATAATGTTTGATAATGGAACTGAGTTTACTTCAAAATAATTTTATGACTTTTGCAAGAAACATGGCATCAAAAGGCAATTTACCATAACAGAGACTCCACAACATAACGATATAGCAGAGACAGCCAATAGATCAGTTCAATAGTTAGCTAGATCCATGATGAGAGAAATAAATATTCAACGGATATTTTGGGTAGAAGCCATTCATACATCAATGGTGATTTTAAACAAGCCTTGGTTCAGACCAAACAGTGAAAAAACTCTAAATGATCTTTTGTATGGCAAACCTATGATAGTCAAGCATTTAAAAATGTTTGGAAGCACATGCTATATCAAAAGGAATGATGAAAATTTTGGTAAGTTGATGAAAGAGATGTTGAAGGTATTTTTCTGGGGTATTCTTAGAATAACAAGGGCTATAGATGCTACAACAAAAATACAAAGAGGATAATTGACTACATTGATGTCAAAGTGGATGACACATTGAATATGAAGTCTATCAGCCAATAAATACCAGCTCAAATGATCCGATCAGAAGCTATGAGAAGGATGATGATCCATCTTTAGATGAATATAATGAATATCCCCTCAGTCCTCAAACCAAAGATCCTGCAAGGTATGTGCAAAAACATCACCCATATTACCAAATTGTTGGTGATTTAAATTTAAGCATTCAAACAAGAAGAATATTTTTAAATCCCCCTACATAAGTGCATGTAGCTCTCTTATTTATAACAAAACCAACAAACTTTTATCAATCCAACCAAGATGATAATTGGTTAAAATTCATGCATGAAGAGCTTGATTAGATTGAGAAAATTCAGACATGGGAACATGTTCCTAGACTAACAAACAAGAATTTGATTGGCATAGAGTAGGTCTTCATGAACAAATTGAATGAATATGGTAAAGTGGTAAGAAGTAAAGAAAGGTTAGTTTTCAAATACTATGCACAAATTGAAGGGTTAGATTTTGATGAAACCTTTTCTCTTGTTTCTCAATTAGAGGCAACCCGAATGTTTTTAGCTTTTACTAGTTTCAAAAAATTCCAGATATATCAGATGGATTACAAATCTACTTTTTTAAATGGAGAATTGCGGGAAGAATTCTACATTGAGTATATAGATGGTTTTCAATTGAAAAATAAGCCTAATTATATTTACAAGCTGAAAAATGCCTTGTATGGTCTTAAGAAATCCCCACAAGCTTAGTATTCCAAGTTGGATATTTATTTTCTCAAGTGTGTTTTTAAAAGAGTTGCAACTGATAGAAATTTATATGTGAAATATAATGATGGAAAATTGTTAGTGGTGGTTGTCTATGTTGATGATATTATTTTTTAGTGATTTAAATTATCTAACTTGTCAGTTTGCAGCTGATATGATGTTATAGATCTGATACGAAAATATAAGACAATGCAAATAAATCCAAGAATAATAAGATTTGAATATAGAATAGAAATGATTCACTTTATTAATAAAACCCTTAAGGTATGGCAACACCATACATTCACTCCTTAAGGAAGGAGAACACTCCACAAGCCATATGCCTGTTCATACAATAACCCTTGCCATCTCTCCATGTGGAGTCTCTAGCCTCTATATTGGCCTCATATATACAATACCATGGGTCATTACCATGGTTCCCTCATACCATCGAACTAATACATGGGCCCATTACATTATTACTAACTACTTGTGGTCTCTTACATGATATGGGTTAACCACCTTATTTATTACTATGGCCCATCCCATTATTACATTATTACGTTGGGTACCTCCCTTTGTACCCCATATTATCCCCCATAGGTATATAACATTCCACCCCCCTTAGCATGTTTCATCCTCGAAACATGGGAAGAACAAAAATAATAAGATCTACTCAAAAGAGTAGTCCACTGGTACCATGCACGTGCATCTAGCCATCCAAGAGAAAGGTGAACCCTTGATCTCGCTGGTGCCTTGCTCGCTTGAGATGGAAGTTGGCCATGACAGCTCTTCTGTGTTGATGTGTAGTAGGTGGATCTTCGCTCCTCTCTATCTGTCCTACGGGGGTTGTTGTCCTTGTGGCTAATTGGTTGCCATCTTGTTGGTTGTTGTCTTGTGAGGTGATGTGGGTGATGATATGTTGAATTTTTAACCCACGGTGTATTTTTCTTTAATTCACCCCTTATTGGAGCCTGACTGTTATATTGTGGTTCCTATTGTGGTGTCTTATCTTCCAATATTACTTCAATCACTGAGCCCTCATCTGATGTATCAGCACCTGTATCCTTTTCTGCTTCAACCTATGTTTGTGTTTGATTGTCGATTATCACTGGCTCATCATTTGATATGTCAGTCCCTGGAACATATTCTGCTTCAACCTCCATGTACTCTACCTGTTTATTGATGGAAATATCCTGTAATGTAATTTTCTTCTTTTTATACCAGATCTTAAGGAATTTCTTCTGCACATTAATGTTGATAGTACCCACAGATTCCATCCAAGGATATCCCAAAACAACATCCATATTATCCATCTCTAAAGTATAAAAATCACCATGTAATACACACTTATCCATAGAAATCTTCAAATCATTATACACTTGAACATCCTCATCATCCACCTGTGTGTTTTCAATGTGTTTTGCTAGAACTTGCAATTTTTTTACTAAATTAACATTGATAAAATTATGCTTGCAACTAGGATTTATAGAAACAATGATCTTCTCTTTCTGAATCAATCCATGAACCTGCAATAAGGAGATACCAGCAGAAAATAACCCTTTAGGTTTCTTGGTTTCCTTCTTTCCTGTAAAAATAAAATCTTTGCCAGGTTGTGTGTCTGTCTATGTGAGCTTATCCACAAGATTAGATTTACGGTCAAAGTGGTCCATAAGAGCTTTTTTGAATGTGTCCAGAGTTAAGGGCCTTCCATAACAACATTGATGCCCTAGCCACCATTGCCATCTTTCATTGTCCAAGTACATTTTTCCCACTCAGCTGAGTCTCATCATCCATGACGTAATTCAATCTGAAATATTTCTCCATTTGTGCTAGCCATCTGGCTAGATGAGAGCCATCAAATTTATACATGTTCCTCTGATCTAGGTTTGCCATCGCAAAAATTTTGGCGAAAATTTGAAATGGCCACAATTCCATCAATATTACTCAGAATCCCTATTATGACCTGTTTATGGAAATGGAACAACCATTCTGCATCTGCACATGTGATAGAAATATTGATCCAGGCACTGGAATTTCAGATCTGCGCTACAACTCTCCCGCCATCACCAAAAATTCTATTAAAAAAAAAAAAAAAAAAAAAAAAAAAAAAAAAAAAAAAAAAAAAAAAAAAAAAAAAAAAAAATATTGATTTTAAATCGATATCTCCCTCATCCGGACTCCGATTCAACTAATTGTTTTTTTGAAATTAGGTAATTTTTCTCAAACAATTCAGATCTGCAAAGAGATTTTGTAGATCTTGCACCAGGACGTCCATATCTGCGCCGCAAACTCGCTCCCCCGAAAAATTGTCTACAACACCACTGATTTTTAGACCAGCAATATCTCCTTCATCCGAACTCCGATTCAGCTGATTTTTTTTTTGAAATCGGGTATTTTTTACAAAGAATCTAGATCTGTAATTATATTTTGTATATTTTGGCCCAAAACGTACAGATTGGATCTGCAAACTTGTCGCCCCACAAATCCCACAAAAAAAAAAGAATTCTCCACTTTTGCCCAAGAAAGTGCTCTGATACCAATTGTTATAGAACTGGTATGAAAATATAAGACAATGAAAATAAACCCAAGAATAATAAAATCTAAATATAGAATAGAAATTATTCACTTTATTAATAAAACCGTTAAGGTAGGGCAACACCATGCATTCACTCCTTAAGGAAGGAGAACACTCCACAAGCCATATGCCTGTTCATACAATAATCCTTGACATCTCTCCCATGTGGAGTCTCTAGGCTCTATATAGGCCTCATACATACAATACCATGGGTCATTACCATGGTTCCCTCATACCATTGAACTAATACCATGGGCCCATTACATTATTACTAACTACTTGTGGTCCCTTACATGATATGGGTTAACCACCTTATTTATTACTATGGCCCATCCCATTATTACATTATTACCTTGGGTATCTCCCTTTGTAGCCCATATTATCTCCCTAGGTATATAACATATGAAGGCTGAATTTGAGATGTCTATGCTTGGAGAACTTTCTTATTTCCTTGGTTTAGAGATTGCATAATATTTAAAAGGAATATTTATCTCACAAAGTAAGTATACCAAGGAAGTTTTGAAGAAATATGGTATGGAGGAATGTTTTTTGGTAAGGAATATAATGGTTACAAGTTGCAAGCTCAACAATATTGATGAATGACCAGAGGTGGATTAGAAGTTATACAGATCTATCATTAGTAGAATCATATGTTTGACAACCTCAAGACCAAACAACATGCAGGTATTTGGTATTGTTGGAATATTTCAAGAAGGCCACATAAAGTGTCATCTTCTAATAGCTAAGAGGATTCTGAGATATTTGAGAACCACAATGGACTATGGACTTTGGTACCCCAGAGGTAAATATTTTTCACTAACATTTTTTACTTATGTTGATTGTGAAGGTAATATATATGATTGAAAGAGCACTAGTGGTGGTGCTTTCTTTCTTTGTGAATGTCTTGTTTCATGGTTGAGCATATTCCAATCAAGTACCACTTCCTTTGAGAGCAAGTTGTAAATTAGATTTTCAAGTTGGACAATGTACCTACAAAATATCATGTAGCTAATATGTTCATGAAACCTCTCCCAAGAGATCAATTTGAGTATTTAAGGCAATTATAGGGACTAGATCCTCTTGACTCCCTCCACTATATCTTCCTTAATAGGAAGAAAGGAAACCAACAAGCACTCATCATATCAGATGAAAGTTTTCAGGTCCATAGGAAAAACAAGATAGGGGAGATTATTGACAGGGGAAGCACATTAGTTTCTTTTCCACTGATTTCAAAGTGGGAGAAGTACCTCAAACAAAACAAAGGGGCATATCTAACACCAAAAAATGGGAATTAAAATAGAGTAGAAGTGACAAAAGGATAAGTGCATCATAGGGGGGAAGAATCCATGGGGGGGAAGAAAGAGAAGAGAGAAGAAGGAGAAGTAAGAAGTAAATTTTGCAATTATTCTTATGTTTTTGTGGTGTTTCCATATGTTTATTTATGGTGTTTCCATCAATGCCAAAAGGGGAGAATGTTAGAAATATGTTGTCATTGATGGAAAACATGAAGAAGATGATGGCAAAGAAAAAGATTGTGAAGGAAAAAATACTTTGGATTCATTTCTAGTACAATAGATCATATCAAGTGGTGTTGGTAACTACTCAAATAGATAGAGCTCTAAAAGAGCTTTCTAGTGGTATATGTAAGTATGAAAATTTCCTCCTAGATTAGAAATTATTTCCAGTTAAATATAAGGAACCCAAAAGTCAAAGGTTGCACAACTAAACTTGGTGTTAAATCCAAAACGATGAAAATTTGGTGTGTTGCCAAATTCAGTGGAATAGATTGGCGGAGCATAGAATTTGTATACAATGGGAAGCTTTGTGTGATGGATTTGTGCTACATGTCCTTGTAACTCCATTAGATAAATTATGGAGGGCCATGTTCAATCGAGGGTTAAAGTAAAAAAAGGTTTTTCTATTGGTGGTATTTCCAAAAAAATCAATTGAGGAGATCAATGGCCTAGATTAAAAGAGGGACACCCTCCCCTCTCACCACTAAACCACCCGAAGGGGGTCCAAAAAAACCACAATGGTTTAGCGACAAAGCAATGAAATAGATGTTAGTTGACAAGAGTCAAATAATAGCCATCAAAGTTTTTATCTCAGGAAAAATACCTCGAAAGAAACTCCTTAGATATTTCTCTAATAGGCACTTTGAACTATTGTCATGATGTGTAGAGGTGAGTAACAGAGATAAGGAAATAACAAGGTGACTTGGACCAATACCTCTTCTCCCTCTGTACTCTTGGCCACATGAAAAATTCGAATAAAGATATGATGTAGGAGACATAGTGGCATGATGTTATCCACAATGATGTGGCACCAATGAGAAGGTGAGACATGGAATGTAGATTTTGCATTTTCAGGTACCTAAGTGGACCAAAAATGGGTGACACATGGCACCACTCAGCAAGTGACACATGGAATCCTTGTAATGGTGGAAGACATGTTGGAGAATGGGTGGCATCATTAAAAATAGTTCTCAGAAGAAAAATATCTTGAAGGTTATTAAAAAGTGCATAGGCAGTAAAGTCCAAGAAGTAAAATCAGAGAAATAAAAATTATCTAAAAGACACAATGGTGCTGAGGTGGCATCTCGTCCAAAAATTCACTGGTCCATGTGTCAGGAAGGTGGTCCTCAAGGACCTGTCCTCTATGAGGAAACTCACCTCAGAAGAAACCTCCTTGGAATAAATAATCTCGGAAGCTTTATCAAAAGTCTTTAGCGGTAAGTTCCAAGAAGAGGAAGATGAGAAATAATTTTCGACGAAAAGCAAAGGTGCTTCACTAATTTTTTGCTAAGAGATTAAGGCATGGAAATTCAGTATGGACCAACACTAAGTTCTACGAATATGGAAGACCAAAGGCATGGAAGGCCGAATAAATGGTGGTTAAGGCCCTTGGGACTGGGAATAAAGGGACCCAATGGAGGTTATATGTGGCAATTCTATGTTAAAAGTGTTCGGGCCGATATGATGTGTGAACAGGTCTCTAGCTTGGTCATATTTAGTGATTATGCCATATTTATAGGTTTGGAACCAAACAAGAAGTGCATAAAGTTTAAAAACAAATACATGGATGAGTTGGTAGCCATGATGGTGGAATGAACATATTTGGAGGTAGGTTTAGCAAATTCGCATAATTTGGAGTTAGCCAATTTTAAAAGAAACACTGTTAAAACTTGTAAAATTCCAAAATGGTGGAAAAAACATGTTATCACTCAGGTTTTCCTAGAAGTTGTGTAAGAGGAAAGTATACCAGAGGTAACCACAAACCAACCTTTTAGATGCAGAATCTAGCCAATCTGCATCCAGAGAGGGCTCTCTCTTTATGATTTATCTTTGTTCTTGGAAGGTTTTAGGCTAGTTATAGATTCAAGAGTTTGTTTTGGAAAAATGGTGGAATCCACAAACTAAGGGCAAGATTGAGAGCTTTCAGTCCATTGGGCTATGGAGTCAAAGGATGGCTTTACTGGATTTCTATTCTAAGCACAAGATGGTATTACAGGGCAAGATAGCTAGACAGAGAACAATCCTTAAAATTTAAAGTGGATGGGATGATTTTGAAGGGATGAAAGGCAGCTAAGAGTCTTTCACCATGTCTAAAAGAAAGAAATGAGATGACTACAAACAAAGAGCAATGAAGAATCCCTTGTTATAGTAATCAACAATGTTTAAATTAGTAAAGCAAGAGCATTTAAGAATTCATGCTTATAACTAATTTAGAAGAAAACATTAAGAATAATAACATTTGAAAACAGAGTACAATTAAGAAAAATTATGTTTCAATCTCTTATGCAAATTATTCAGAAATGGATATGATGGTATTATAGACTAATATAAAATTTCAGACAAAGGGTAGAAAAAGTTATTGAACTGTTGTCCGACACATGAATCCTGCAACAAGTCCAGTGCTTTAAATCGTCATCCAGTTAAGCCACGAAAAATTTCTCCAAGCGCTTTTATTCCGCAAGTCTCAATGTTACAGCAAAGTAGTGGAATCCGCCCTTCGATACTCTCTTCGAGGATTTATTTATACACTAAAGAATTGAAAATATCTCACACGATCCTAGCCCATATTTTGGGGTGACTAAGGATTATTTTACAAGTAAACAGGAGATAAATGGTCTCGTAGATGGCTTAATAGATAACTGTTGATGCGCTGTTCCCTTTCTTTGTGGATGTGCTGGTGCGCTGTTCCCTTTTTTTGTGGATGTACTGGAGGTAAGTGCTGAAAAAGGGCTCGTTGCTGTCTTTTGGAGTAATTTCTTTGCTTGCTTCACACTCCTTGTCTTTACGGATACTCTTTAACCTGTGTAACTGATGCATCTTTCATCTGTACTCATTTTACCATTTACATGATAGTAAAGATAAATTCTCATCCTAAAAGCAACTTTTATAGCATTTCCACCATTTCCTTCCATGGACAATGGTGCTAATTCTTGGTCTGGTTCAAAGTGTAACATTGTTATCTCCTCTCCACTCAACGGTTGACCACTTCTTTCATGCTCATGAAAACGACCCAAAGTATTGTATTGAAGCAGTTGCGACATTTTCACCCGATGGTCTGGTTTTCGAGAGGAATCAAGTAGAAGATTTCTGGCTACTTTTTTCCTCATGGAGACATTATCTCCCATGAAAATAAAGGAAGCAATGTGGTGCAATGCCAGCGAGAAAGTAACAGACATACGAGCTGCAGCTTTATAAGGATCCCCAGAAACCCATGATGCCACATAGGCTTCAATCATCTTCTCATGGTCCTCAGGAGGAAAGAGATATCCATTGGGATCAGCAAAGCATTGCTTCTAGTGGCGTTAACAGCTCCAAAATATGATCACTGGCCAATGAATTCCACACCGCAAGTCTTATTGAAGCTTCAACATCCCTGCACAAGTAAATTGTCACCTGACGTCCATAAACCACATCACCAAAGGATGTAGCCGCAAAGTGCTGAATGAGAATGTCTATAAATGTCTGGTAGCTATCACTAATATCCCTCTGAAAATTCGGAGTGGAAAGAGTTATTGCCTCCACATATTTTTCCCCATCCTTTTGATCTATAATAAGATCTTTGCACTCCTGGGAAGTTTCTAACTTTTCACTTTTTCTTCTTTGAGAAATCAGATTGATGTTTGCTCCATTCTGCCTGTCAAGGGCCTTTCCATACAATTCTTGTAATTCTCCCAGGAAATCTCTGACTAGAGTTTCTAAAAACCGATCACCTCCATCAACAAAAACCATAGATAACATATGTATTTTTCTAACCAATGGTTTGCATAAAATGGGAGGAGAATGGAAGCTACCACAAGAGGGGAATATAGCTTCCAAGCCAAGAAGAAAGAAAAGACCTATTCTCATAGTATTAATCACTCTGTCAGTTGAGTTAACATTCTCGAGAAGTACATTATTGCTTGGAACTTATGAAAGCTGTTCAATAATAGAAGATGATAACGGACTCAATAACCACTGGACAGGAACAGGTAATCTTTGGTGTGCCCATTCTATCCCCAGGGAAAGTTCCCTCACAGGTGTCTTTCCAATCTCTGTGCTTTCTTCAGATATCGTGCCAAGAGGAGAATTTTTAAGGGAATTTCTACTAGCATAGTGACTTTTAGATTCTTTTTCTGTTTGACCAATTTTAGGATTTTCTTTCTTCTTCCTTAACCATCGACTTTTAAAGTGTAATAGTAAAACTTTACTGAATCTATCATAATCAGCTTGATCAAGATCTCCAATATTTATGGTGTTGCTTTTCTTTGTTTCTTTCCTTAAGACTTTATGCACAAACATACTTAGGAATTTCATGACAGGAGCCGTAAGTAATATATTCAAGATTCTTTCTTTATTAAGCCTATCTTTAGGACCTGAAATTAAAACAATGCTTAAAGAAGCATTGATTTTTTTGTAGTGTTCATAACAAACGCATCTGTGCCATCACTTTGTAAAATGAGCTTTTCCAGGTCAAAAAAATCTTTGTCGAGGACAATTGGAAAATGTTCAAGTAAGGTGGTTGTTACTATAGCATCTGCTTGAGCTAAAAGCACTTTTCCTGACCAAAATCCACCTCCAGCAGCACCCCAGCCTAGTCCTCTACCAGGAGCAGGACCTCCTCTGCCGTTCACTTCAATAGACTGCACATAATGCCACTCTGAAGACACAAGCTCCATAAACATGGTCAATGGACATTCGAGCTCATTTTGAGATGATACTACTAATCCACGTTTAAGTATTTTCTCTGAGTCAGAAATGTTCTCATCGGTGAAAGAAGCATCATGACGCTTACTTTTTTTAACTTCAACCAAGAGGATTGAATCCCCTTCACAAGATTCCAAGAGAATACTGGACCTCCTAGCATTGATAGCCTGGGGAGTGATGGGAAATAGAACACTTTGATATGGGTGGACTAAATAAAGATCATTTGCAGCATCAGGTGACTGAAATGCCTCAAACAACTCTTTTAGAGTGGGTATATTACTAGGAGTGGACAAGTCATCAAACGCATACAACAAAGAATCTCCTTGAAAACAGATTCCGCAGTTACAGAACATGAAGCAATAATAGCTGTTGTTTGGGGGTTTCCAAATTGAAGAGACTCAGCCATCCGGTGTTGTTGGTAACCTTTGCAATCTTCTTGAAGCAAATTAACTGCACAGTCAAGAAGCCTTCTGAGGCTTGGAAAAAGGCCTTGCACTTTCTTGAGAAATTCAATTAAGGACATATTCTTAAGGCCAGAAGGTGCCTTGCTGACAGTGGATAACGTAAAAGGAAATTGCTTGCGAGGACAATCCATGGTGGCACGAGACTTCTCCAAAGTTTTATTTGCATTTTTGTGTTTAAACATACATATTGCATGTTTAAAGTTTTTGTATATATATATTTTATTATATGGTAACTAATAAAAATTATTTAATTACCATAAGGGTGGGATTATAATATAAAGATATATTTAACCAAAGGGCTTATAAAGCGGGGTTTTTAATGAATTTTTGGGAAAATAATTACTTTGGATAAACTATATAATATAAGGGTTTTTGGGATATTTATAAAAAGGGAGTTATATACTTAGGATAAGGTATTTTATTAGGGATTTAGTATAATAGAGTTAAATGTAAATATGGCAAAGGAAAAGGAAACTCAAAATATTTTTGCACATCTAAGAAAGTGATAACTTCTGAAGTAAATTGCAATATTTTATCTTCAACACTTAAACTTAGAATAGCAAGTTATATTGAGGGATTTTTATGGATTTTTGCATGAGTTTCCTAAGTAAAATAGGATTTTACTTAGGACAAAGTTAAAGATGGAAGATTATAATGATGGATTATCTTAAGTACTTAGGTCTTTTTGATCATTAGGCCGAGGGTCCGGTCCCTCCAGAGGTCAAGGAAATGCCTTGAGCCCCTTTGATCTCCAAATACCTTAGTACTTTGCGGGAAATTAGTAAAACTTTTGAAGGGAAAGTGATGAGGGAGGTTAATGAGTTTGTCTTTGCTTGTGGTGATTTTCCAGTGTATTTCCTGCTTTAGTACTTGTGATGAAAGTAAAGGATCAAAAACATGTAGCAGCATCATTCATCAGATAACACTTTGCAGCACCATCTACCTACCCTATCTACTTGATACTACCATTTTCTCTTCTTTATTAGGATGCATTTAGACTTGAAAACCCTCATCAACATTTTTTCTTTTTACAAGGAAAATCTATTTAATTCTACCCTTATTACATCCAAGGGATCAGATGAAACTGCTGAGCACCTTTTATTAACTCTAACTATCTACTTATGTGCCAAGATTAAACTGTTTGGTCAGATATTTATTCTCTAATCTACAACATGAAATTGAAATATGAGTAAGCCAAGTTTAAACAGTTTTACTTATTCATGAATTGTGGCAAAGGTTGGACAAGCTGCATACAATTGTTTTCTTACAAAAGTGAAGTAGTAGTGGCATTTGGATTTGCACACTTTCCTTGGTTTATTTTCGCTTGGGGTTCATTTCTTTCACTTCTTTTTGACCACTTTATTTTTCTTACCCTTTGATTTTTCTTTTAGGGTACACCCTCTTTACATTTTTTAACTTTTTTGATTTTGTTTTTTGTTTTTTCAAGAATATGGAACACCTTTGCTCAAGAAAGAAGGTTTGAACATATTCCATAGTTCAATCAAGACAATCATGAAATATGAAACCTATTGGTGTAGGAGGCTATCATTGGCTGCACTTGGGGATGGCTTTTCCTTGTGGAAAGTCAAGAACAGCAGGTTAGATGCCTGAAAATGTCTTCAAACTGGAAGTATGAAATCTTCCTTCTTCTCGTAGCTTTATTTTACATATGATAGTGAAACTTTTGGAACTTAGGGCCTTCACTTCGGGCTTCAATTCTAAGAAGTCACCATCCAATCCAAAACTGCATTAGAAAAAGGATATATTATGTACAAGTTAGAAACATTAAAACATTCTAGTAAATGGGATCAAAATAATGCTTAAGCATTAGACCATTGACTGGTCCTTCTTCAGCTTCTGAATTATCCAACTCCTTCAAAAAGTAAGTGTTGTTTCCCTACAAGGCATGAATGATATAAGGCCCTTTCCACAAGAAATCAAACTTTCCATGTTTCCCTTTTTCTTCTCTTCTAGAATCCCATCTCAAGACTTTATCACCTAGTTGAAAATATTCTGCTTTAGTCCTTTTATCAAACATTTTCTTTAGCTTTTCCTGCAAGACATGGGATCTTTGGTATACCTCTTCCCTGGTTTGTTGCAGATGGATTGTTTGATTAATTCTTCTTTGAATGTCATTTGGCTCCACTTGAGCCTCCTGAAGTAATTTCATAACAGGGACTCCTAAAGATGATGTGAATCTTGCTTCAAGGCCATAAACTAACTCATATGGACTAGTCCCAATTGATTTCTTAGTTGTAAGTCTGTCTGCCCACAATGCATTGGTCAATTTCTTGTGCCAATTCTTTTTGTTTTCTTCCAATAACTTTTTGATGATATTGATAAGGCTTTTATTAGAAGATTCTGCTAGTCCATTACCCTGGGGGTAATAGGCTGTTGAATGGCCTAGAGTAATATGATATTTACTACCAAAACTGATCATTTTCTTTGATTTAAATGCAGCAGCATTGTCTGTTATAAATTTTTTTGGACAGCCAAATCTTGAAAGGATGTTGGTTTCTAAAAACCCTATGATCACAGAATCATTAGACTATCTACATGGGATGGCTTCAATCCATTTAGTGAAGTAGTCTGTGGCAGTTAAAATCCATCTATGTTGCCCTGAAGAGGGGGGATGAATTTCTCCAATAAAATCTAACCCCCATTGTTGAAAAGGTCTTTCTGTGGAAATTGGTTTTAAAGGCAGAGGTAACAACTTTCTTTTACCCTCAAATATCTGACATTTATGACAAGTTGTTACAAATTCCTTAACATCAGAAAATAAAGTTGGCCAATAAAAGCCAGCCCTTAAGATCTTGTCTGCAGTAGATTTCCAGTAGAGATGTCCTCCGCAATCCCCTGCATGAAATTCATTAAGCACTTTATCAGCTTCATCTTTTAAGAGACAATTCAACAAGATTCCTTCATGATTTTTCCAAAATAGAGTGCTATCTAAAATACAATATTTCAAAGATGTCATTTTTAAAAATCTTCTTTTGGTTCTGAACAACCCTGGAGGAGCTTGCAGGTTTAATAAAACATGAATTATATCAGTATACCAGGGTGAATATAAGAAATCTTGATTGATCTGAGGAGTCGCCATCTCCTGCTCGTTATCCAGTTCATTGAGGTCTAAAGCTTGGCAATTGGTTTCTGTCATAAGTTGTGCTAAACCTTGACCTTTTATGAGTTTTGTTGGTTTAATCTCAATATCATATTCCAAAATCGTAGCTATCCACTTACCTCGTTTACCTTCTGTGCCATATTGAGTTAAGATATCTTTAACTACTGCATTAGGAACATAAGCTACCACATGAGAATATAATATGTAAACTCTGAAATCTTTGATTGCTTTTACCAATGCAAAAGCCTATTTTTCCATAATATTGTATTTTAGAGATGCATCCCTCAGTGCTTTACTAAAAAATGCTATTGGCTTCTCACACCCTTGGTCATCTTTTTGAAGTAAAACAGCTGCAACAGTATGTTCAGAAGCAAATGAAAAAATAATAAAGTCTCTATCAAATTTAGGACTAGTCAGAACTGGTGTCCTTGTTAGAGCCATTTTAATTTCCTCGAATGATTGTTTGGCTTCTACAGTCAAGTTAATGCTCGAATATTTTTTCAACATGTTAGTTAGTAATCTAAGTAGTTCTGCTAGACTAGAAATAAATATTCTCAAGAAATTAATTTTTCCTATGAATGCTTGCAATTCTTTTATGTTTCTGGGGTGGGGTATTTGCAAAATTTCTTGTATTCTTTCTGGATCAATCCTAATACCATCTTTAGAAATAATGTGCCCTAAAAGCTTTACCTCTTCCAAACCAAACAATGACTTCTTAGGATTCAAAGAAATTCCATATTTTCTGCACTTTATAAATACTTGCCTTAGGTGATCTAAATGTTCTTGATCCGTTTTAGAAAAAGCAATCAAATCATCTAGGTAAATAACCAGAAAATCATGTATCTCTTTAGCAAAAGCAATATCCATTGCTCTTTGAAATGTAGCTCCTGCATTCTTGATCCCAAATGGCATTTTGACATATTTAAATGTACCCCATGGTGTAGTGAATGTTGTTTTATCCTGATCATCAGGATGAACCAGAATCTGGTTGTACCCTGAAAATCCATTCAGTAGTGATATTCTCGAAGATCCTACTACCCTTTGCAGAATGTGGTCCATTTTCGGCAGAGGATAGTTGTCTTTTAAAGAAATATTATTCAAATTTCTTAAGTCAACACACAGTCTAATTTCTCCTGTCTTTTTCCTTGTTGGTACGAGGTTAGAAACCCATTCTGAAAATATGATAGGAGCTATAATCCCTGCTTCAAACATCCTTTTGATTTGTTTTTCAATTGAGGGTAATAATACAGGATTTATTCCCCTATGATTTTGTTTAAAAGGTTTCTGGTCAGGTTTCAAAGGTATAGTGTGTTGAATGATAGATGTATCATAAGATTTGAGGTCTTCATAACTCCAGGCAAAAACATCCTGGAATTCTTTTAATAGTTCAACATATTTAACCTTCTGATCTTTTGGAAGAGACTTGGAAAACTTGACCATTTTGGGATTTTCTTGGGTTCCTAAGTTTCATTCTTCCATATCAGCCTTGACAGGTTCCATTTTAGGTCTAAATGGAATATCATTTGAGTCAAATAGATCTTCCAAAGGAGTTAATCCTTTGGGCAAATGGTTATCTTTTAAATTGATGATTTCTGTTTCGTCTTCTATGACTTCATCAGATTCCATGTGTTTCAAATTTTGTATGTCCTTTTCAGTGAATGTAGTCGGATGTAGCAGATGAATTGCATTTCCTCTTGAAATTTCTATTTTTTTTTTCCTTGATCGGATTCATCAATAGTTATATCCTCGTCTATATTACAGTTAGAAAAATCATTTTGAAGTGTCAAAAAATTATTGATTTGATTGTTATTCACAAATACTTGCCAATTCAAAAGATTGTCTGGTATAGCAGGCCTATGCCTAATTTCAGCTGAAAACTGATGATTAGGGTCGAAAGGTAACTTGCATGTACTAGAAAACATTGCTAAACTGTGAGCATGCAAATTTTGTTTCCTGG
The DNA here is from genome assembly GCA_000404065.3 of Pinus taeda. NCBI lineage: Eukaryota > Viridiplantae > Streptophyta > Pinopsida > Pinales > Pinaceae > Pinus > Pinus taeda. Next base: position 75,443 of record APFE030407508.1, on the reverse strand, counting down.
TAATCTTGGCAAGTTGGGCTTGTAAAAATGTGTTGGGAATCTCTACAACTGTCTCTCGGTATTGTTTCAGTCTCATGTCTTTTGTTGAACATTCTCCTTTAATTTGTTGGATGATTAGTTCGGAGTCTCCTATGATTGATACCCTAATACCTCCTAACTTCTTGACATGTTTAAGCCCTAATAAAAGAACTTCATACTCTGCCATGTTGTTAGTGCATTTGAAATTCAACCTATAAGCATGACCCTCTGCATAATTGTTCTCAACATTATGTAACCAAATCCCAGCCCCTGCCCCTAGTCTATTTACTGAGCCATCAAACTCTAAATGCCATAGAATTTCATGTTCATAATCTTCATCAATTGTTTTAAAGCGTTTCTTGACAGGAGCTAGTTGTTTAGTTTCTTCAGGTATTTCTTGATCATCTGGTGTTTCTTTGTTTTCAGAGATTTCTTCAATTTTAACAGTGGTTTTGTTTATGGTTTCCAATTCTGGAGCTTTTATTTCAGTAGGGAGATCTAACTCAGCATTGTATAAAATGAAAGAATCCATATCAGAATGTACAGAGTAAACAGGGAAGTTTTCAGGCTTCTCATGGCTACTGACTAAGTACTTCATCAAGGTTTCTCTATATAACCTTTTAGGCTGACCAAATACTGAAAGAGTTGCATATGACATGTCTAATTGAATTGATCCGCCAAGTTTAGCACCCCAAGATCTAGACAATAACATACCATATTTAGGTGGAATATCAGCAACTACTATGTCCATTAAAATAGACTTAGCAGGGTATTGTACCAAAGTGACACACGGATCTCTAATCAAACCTAAACATTTTACCTGACTAGAATCAAATGAAAACAAATCTTTGTACGGTCTGGTAATATCTAGATTCAATCTTTCCATTACTGCTTTTGGCATCAGATTGTGAGATGCTCTAGAATCAAGCATTGCATTATGGAGTATCTTATCATGAACATCTAGGCTTATATAAAATGGAGGAGCTCCTCCACTTTCTGGTTTGCCATTAACCTCAGGGCCAAAAAGAAGTTTGGGTTGATCATTAAGAATGTTTACCGAATCATACAATCCAGTAATGTTAATGTTTAGGGACTTGGTAATCTGACTCCTATAGACATCATGTTTAGCCAATTCTGATAAAGGAACAACTATCTTGAGTTTTCCTATTTCAACCTCTAGATTGAAAGGTTTTTCCGTTTGAGTTTTAGTGTTTTGCAGAGTTGGGTTCTCTTTGTTTTGTGGGTCTTCAATATTTTTCTCTTTTTCATGAATAAAGTTTTGTTTTGAAGACGTTTCTGGACTAACTTCTACTGTTTCTTCTGCATTTTCCACAGGAGGAAAAGTAGTATATTTTTGCTTATTGATTGGTTGGTTGTCAGAGACATCTTCAATTATTGGATTTGAAGGGTTGGGTTTTATCCTAGACAAAATTTGTGCTTGGGGAATGTTTTGTATAGGAGGAATGTTTTGTTTACCTTTGACATTTTGTTTTGTGGTTTTCTGTTGTTTCTCTGGCACATCAATCCATCTACTTCTCAAGTTGTACTGTTTATGAACCTCGTAGATCGCTGTGTCATAGCCTTCCTTAAAATCAAAAGTCTCACCTGAATGAGTTTGGAATGTTTCGAGGATGTGATTCTCTCGATCATCCCGGGATAGGAAGACTTTTGGTTCATTTTCGTCATCAGTTACATTTTTTATTTCTACATCTTCTGTAGGTTCTTCAGAAGTTGAACCTTCAACAAATTTTTCTTGGAAAGGTGGCCTAATGTTTTGATCAGGGACATTCTTTCCACTATTTTGATTCAGATTCCTCCTAAAGTTCGGGTTTCTAGTAATATTCTGATTGTCAGTAGAAGACTTTCTTTCAATGGTTTCCACTCTGTCTCCTAATCTTTCCATACCTTTAATGATTACATCCAGCTTCTTTTCAAAAGCTGAAGGTTCTTCATTCATAGGCATTCTTCTCTCTGCCCTAGCTCTGGCCCGTTTTTCTATCAGATTTGCTTCTACACTCACCACTATGCTTTGCATTTCCTCTAGTGTTTGAGGAGCTCTTTCCCTAAGGGAATAAGCTATATCAGAGTCAAAACCATCTGGAAATTTAACCAACACAGAGTCAGGAGAGGGTCTTAAGTTTTGAGGAACTGCATTATATGATTCATTGAATCTTATAATGTAATATTGCACGGTTTCATTAGGTCTTCCCCTTAATTTCTCAAATTTTGATAGGATCTGAAGAGGATCCTTCTTTTTCTCCCATCTATTCAAAAATTCCCTATAAAAATCTTCTAAATCAGCAATATTGTTCAGGGTAAGAGCTCTGAACCAAGTTCTAACTTCTCCAGTAAGACTCTGAATGAAAATTCTCATTCGGATATTATCAGTGTCAATATCATAAAACTCAAAGTAATTAGTCATTCTTTTGGTGTGTTGTTGAGCTGTGTAAGTACCTGATCCATCAAAAGGTGTGATTTTACTCTGGTAATCCTGAGGTAAAGCTGGAGGGTTGGCTGGTAACCGTAAAGGGGCATATCGATTAGCCATTGGAAGATAAAGTGATGTAATAGGAGTTGATGGTCTAGCAAGAGGAGATGGAGTAGAAGGGATAACAGGTGTTTGAAAAGTTTGAGAAAAAGTGACTGAACTTGGGGATGCTTCAATGATCACAGAAATGTTTGAACTTTCTTCAAAGGTTTGTTCAGAATGAATAGAGTTATGAATTTCTCTATCAAGATGATATGAGACAAATCTGTATTGAAAATCTTCAAAGAACACTGGATCTGGAACTAATCTAGATAATTCAGTTCCAGAAAAGTTCACAAACAAAGATGTTTCAAATCGTGCATCAAAAGGAATGTCATCAATATATATAATTTTCACAGGACAAGATGCAGATCTAGAAAGTGGTCTAGAACTTCCTGTACTCTCCTGACTTCCTCTTTCAGAACTTTCTTGACTTCCTTGTCTTCTATGAATCCTGGGAATCAGATTTGGATTTTCAAATATTGGTGGTGGATTGGGGTCAGGGTTTGACCTAGTATGTCGAATCCTTTCTGAAGCCAGTTTCCTAGACTATGTGTTTTTTGAATTTTTTGGTTTTAATTGAAAGAATAAATACAACTTCTACAAATTCTTCAAGAAATAATGATGTGTGATTAAGATTTCTCAAAGATATGTGTGTTTTTTGAATTTTTTGGTTTTAATTGAAAGAATAGATACAACTTCTACAAATTCTTCAAGAAATAATTATGTGTGATTAAGATTTCTCAAAGATATGTTTAGACTAGAGAATATGATTGAAAATTTTGAAACTAAGATTCAATATGTAAGCTAAATCAGAGATAGACTGAAGAAACATTTATTTACTTTTGCAATTGCAGAGCAAAAGCAATTTCAAAGGCTACCTGGTTGATCTTCAGACTCTGTCCATAGCTTGTAAATCAAACAATAGTATCAATAAAATGATTTAGGTCCCCAATGGAGTCGCCACTATGTTATCACTCAGGTTTTCCTAGAAGTTGTGTAAGAGGAAAGTATACCCGAGGTAACCACAAACCAACCTTTTAGATGCATAATCTAGCCACTCTGCATCCCGAGAAGGATCTCTCTTTATGATTTATCTTTGTTCTTGGAAAGTTTTAGGCTAGTTATAGATTCAAGAGTTTGTTTTGGGAAAATGGTGGAATCCACAAGCTAAGGGCAAGATTTAGAGCATTCAGTCCATTGGGCTATGGAGTCAAAGGATGGCTTTACTGGATTTCTATTCTAAGCACAAGATGGTATTACAGGGCAAGATAGCTAGACAGAGAAAACATCCTTAAAATTTAAAGTGGATGGGATGATTTTGAAGGGATGAAAGGCAGCTAAGAGTCTTTCACCCATGTCTGAAAGAAAGAAATGAGATGACTACAAACAAAGAGCAATGAAGAATCCTTTGTTATAGTAATAAATAGTGTTTAAATTAGTAAGAAAGAGCATTTAAGAATTCATGCTTATAACTAATTTAGAAGAAAACATCAAGAATAATAACATTTGAAAACAGAGTACAATTAAGAAAATTCCGTTTCAATCTCTTATGCAAATTATTCAGAAATGGATATGATGGTATTATGTGTTTAAATTAGTAAAGCAAGAGCATTTAAGAATTCATGCTTATAACTAATTTAGAAGAAAACATGAAGAATAATGACATATGAAAACATAGAACAATTAAGTGAATTCTGTTTCAGTCTCTTATGTGAATTATTCAGGAATGGATATGATGGTTTTATAGACTAATAAAAGAATTTCAGACAAAGGGTAGAAGAACTTATTGAACTGTTGTCCGACGCATGAATCTTGCAACAAGTCTTGTGCTTTAAATCCTCATCCAGTCAAGCCACGAAAAATTTCTCCAAACGCTTTTATTTTGCAAGTCTCAATGTTACAACAAAGTAATGGAATCTGCCCTCAATACTCTCTTTGAGGATTTATTTATACACTAAATGATTGAAAATATCTCACACGATCCTAGCCCATATTTTGGGGTGACAAGGATTTTTTTACAAATAAATAGGAGACAAATGATTACGTAGATGGCACAATAGATAACTGCTGGATGCGCTGTTTGGATTCTTTGTGGATGTGCTGGAGATAATTGTTGATGCGCTGTTCCCTGTCTTTGTGGAACCGCTGGTGGTAAGTGCTGGAAATTAGGAAAGGATCTTGAGTTATCTGGAGTAAATCCACAGCATGTACTCTGAAAGAGGATTGAATGCTGCAGTATTCGCAATTGGCTGCCACATCACAAAATACAGACCCCCTTCGATGAAGTTTCCATTCCCAGAATTGTTTCTTTCCCAGAGCCCCAATTACAACTGTACCATTACCCACACAACCTGCGCTTCCTTTACCAAGAAAATAGGAAACTGTTGACATAGAAACCTCACTTAAGCTAGAATCATCAACCCATAGTGCTTCCATATTATGGCGATGAAACATCCCAAAATAATTTTTACACACACTTTTCATTTTCTGCCTAAACTGAGTGGCTTCCACACCACAAAACGCTTCTCCAGTGACAATGAATGGCACTGTAAAAACTGATGCATGCTAGTTGAACAGAGCATCTAAGGAGAACAAAGTTGACATACGACTTGTAATAAGCTGCCATAAGTTTAACCCGACGTCTGTCTAAAGCTTGACCAACAAAGCGCACAGCCTCCCTTCTCAAATCAACACATAAATAATTGTTCACATAAACTGCACTATCATCGACTTGCTTATTAGGTATCATCTCACATCGTGATGATGACAACTCAGTCAGTTGACCTTCATTATCGACAATCCTCTCTCCAGCACTTGGAACCAGCTTGTCCCTTTCTCTTATATCAACTTGTTGAGAAGAAGAAAACTTACAACCCTCAAAATGAAATACAATGTAGGAGTTATGTTTATCCAAGGAATACGATCAGCTCTATAAGCTGAACCTGGCTCCTGTGGATGATAGGTATATTGTGGATTACTCCCTGAATTTTTGTGTTGAACCCAATCATCTTGGCCACGGAAATTCTTAGGGAACAACAGGCCCATTGACTTTCAATTCATCTAGGTTTGTCAATTTTCCTTCTGTGAAAGCATCAGATGAGGCATGAGCTCTCAAAGAAGGAGCTAAACGGTTGAGTCCTTCTATTATTCGAAGTAACAACAAAATCCTATATTTGATGTTTGATTTGTCCAAGTCACAGGGAAGTTTTCTTTGCAAAATGCTATCTAGAAGTGACATATTCTCAGTATTCTTAGGTGCAGAATACATTTTGGATGTTCCAGTCAAATCCCTCTTGGCTGTTGCATCTGTGCTTTGATAGGTAATAGTGTAAACTTCATCCCAAAATCTTCGACTTTCATACCCAGAATAATCTGAACCAGCATACCTTTGGTCATATCCATCTAGTATTGTATGATGCATAATTGCCTGGTATAATGTAGATGACCTGTCAAGCTGCTTCCCACCAATAAAGAAGTTCAATCGAGGACAAAAATTTGCATTTATACGATTAGGAACAGTCCGGTGGTCTCTACTTCTGATAGCTCCTTTGGCACTGGTAGATGCATGGCCAGTCATAGTAGCAGTTGTTGCAGTTCTTGAAGCAAATGCACTGGAATATGATGGATACCCCAACTCTACCTCATGCACTCGTTCAGCCAAGTAAATTTCATCCTCTTCATCATCTTCTTCTCCGTCCTCTTCGGAAGAGTAATCTTCTTCCATAGGTATAGCCTCTCCAATCTCAACAGGAGTGAAATCATGATCCTCATCCTCATCACTAGACTCTCCATTTTATTGCTTCATTTGTGAATAGCTGTCCATTTTTGCTTTTCTCCGTGCTGCACTCCTTGTTTCCGGGCCCCTGAAATCATCAATGAAATTCCTTGAGATGGATTTTCCCTTTTCCTTTGATGCTTTCAAATGTGCAGAGTCCATGGCATTTGTAGTCCTTCCCAATACTGTCAATGATTTTGATCTTGTTGAAGGCCGACTCTCAGCAGCTTGTGCAGGTATTGTTTGAGATGGTGTCGATACAGATGTGGAACCAGGTTGCACTTCACCACTATGACATCTGGTTTCAATTTCATTTGTCTGAACCTTGGACCAAAGTAGAACTTCAAGATCAGCAAAACTAGCCAAAGGGTTCATAAATAGAACACTTGAGTGATCACGAAGAGACTTTTCTCCTTGTGCTCTACAAAGACGTAGTTTTAAAGGCTTTGATAATGCATTTAATACTGATGAAATGCTGGTATTAGCACTCTGTGAATTTTCAATATGGTTCAAAACCAGCTCAAAATGTTCCAAAGAGGCTAGTGCATCATGTAGTTTCCGCACTAAAGTTGTTAAAGGAGTTCCTTTCCCTTCATAATTCACTGGAAGAGAAAGTTCAACAAATGACTGGAGCCTCTTTAATATCTGCTTGTGATGCTTCAACAAGTTTTCTTTGGATAAAGCTCCCCCTGAAAAATAATTTAGTAAAGATTCCACAACTCCACTTCTAACAAATTCAAAAGTTGATACCCCATCCCCTTCACTAATCTCTCGTAGAATATCAGCTACAATATTTGATAGTTGATCATTATTAACAGCAAAAAATTCAGTCCTTTTACCCTTTCCTTTTGATTTGGACTTTGGGTCAGTCAAATAACCATTTAATTTTATGCAGAGACCTTTTAATTTGAAAAGACTATCTGTAGCTCCAGCGTCAACACCTGAATCTGCAGAGAAATAGGCATCTTTAAAATGCCTTGCATAGGCACTAACATCCAACTTAACATTTGCATTTTTGTGTTTAAACACACATATTGCATGTTTAAAGTTTTTGTATATATGTTTTATTATATGGTAACCAATAAACATTATTTAATTACCATAAGGGCGGGATTATAATATAAATATATATTTAACGAAAGGGCTTATAAAGCGGGGTTTTTAATGAATTTTTTGGAAAATAATTACTTTGGTTAAACTATATAATATAAGGGTTTTGGTGATATTATTAAGGTTAATACTTCGGATAATGTATTATTAGGGATTTAGTATAATAGAGTTAAATGTAAATATGGCAAAGGACAAGGAAACTCAAAATATTTTTGCACATCTAAGAATGTGATAACTTCTGAAGTAAATTGCAATACTTTATCTTCAACACTTAAACTTAGAATAGCAAGTTATCTTGAGCGATTTTTATGGATTTTTGCATGAGTTTCCTAAGTAAAATAGGATTTTACTTAGGACAAAGTTAAAGATGGAAGATTATAATGATGGATTATCTTAAGTACTTAGGTCTTTTTGATGATTAGGCCGAGGTTCCGGTCCCTCCAGAGGTCAAGGAAATGCCTTGAGCCCCTTTGATCTCCAAATACCTTAGTACTTTGCGGGAAATTAGTAAAACGTTTGAGGGGAAAGTGATGAGGGAGGTTAATGAGTTTGAATTTGCTTGTGGTGATTTTACAGTGTATTTCCTGCTTTAGTACTTGTGATGAAAGTAAAGGATCAAAAACATGTAGCAGCATCATTCATCAGATAACACTTTGCAGCACCATCTACCTACCCTATCTACTTGATACTACCATTTTCTCTTCATTATTAGGGTGCATTTAGACTTGCAAACCCTCATCAACATTTTTTATTTTTACAAGGAAAATCTATCTAATTCTACCCTTATTACATCCAAGGGCTCAGATTAAACTGTTGAGCACCTTTTATTAACTCTAACTATCTACTTATCTGCCAAGATTAAACTGTTTGGTCAGATATTTATTCTCTAATCTACAACATGAAATTGAAATATGAGTAAGCCAAGTTTAAACAATTTGATTTATTCATGAATTGTGGCAAAGGTTGGACAAGTTGCACACAATTGTTTTCTTACAAAAATGAAGTAGTAGTGGCATTTGGATTTCCACACTTTCCTTGGTCTATTTTTGCTTGGGGTTCATTTCTTTCACTTCTTTTTGACCACTTTATTTTTCTTACCCTTTGATTTTTCTTTTAGGGTACACCCTCTTTACATTTTTTAACTTTTTTGATTTTTTTTTTGGGTTTTCAAGAATATGGAACACCTTTTCTCAAGAAAGAAGGTTTGAACATATTCCATAGTTCAATCAAGACAATCATGAAAGATGAAACCTATTGGTATAGGTGGCTAATAATTGCGATATGGCATATCACAGGCTGGTGGAGGAACAAAAAGGTATACCGGCACCAATGAATACCCAGTTGCGATGTGATTTTATTGCATATCACAAATCACAACAATAGGGATGGTATTAAAAAATCCCTGGCGGAAGGTGCTGATTGCGACTTCGTGATAAACGCTAATTGTGATTTCAGTGGGATTGTCATATCTGAAATATTATGTTCAATGGTTAACACTCCTGTCGGGTCCATGGTTATCGCAAGATGCCTGTGTCTTGGCCTAGAATATCCACTGATAATCTGGAACCGTTGATGAACCTATCACTAAGACACATGCATAGTTGATATGGGTTTCCTTGTTGGAAAGGGGCTTCACTATTATGGCAAGGTTGTTGCCATGAATCCTTCTAGCTCGATTCCTCCTACTAACTTGGGTTCTTATGTTAGAACTGTCTCGATTTTGAGCTATGTCGTCATGCTTATATATACAACTATTTGGGTCCGAAGAAAATGGGGAGGACTGGCCGAATATTCATAATCTATTGCACACAACAGACATTCACCCTAGCAGCAGGTCAGAACCTCACCTTGAGCAGTAGGGAGGTTCCGATAAGGTTGCAGAGGGCCCGATTATCCAAATTGGGAGTTTGGATAGGTGTTTTTGCACTATTTTTCACCACGATTTCATTGGTGCTATCTATTTCTAAAGTTTGGCTCTCCATTATTTTCCCATCTATCAACTTGGAGGTATAAGGGTTGGAATTTCTTGTTTCCTATACTTTTATCTCTTTTATGCCACTAATAAAAATAAGGCCTCCCCACTATTCAGCAAGGCCTAGAGACGTAGTCCAAATTGGGCGAACTCCATAACCAAATCATCGTGTCATGGATTTTGAGTTCTTCTAAATATTTCCATATTGTTTATGTTCTTTTAAGTTCCATGGCTAATCAACTCTCTTATATGTAATCATGATGCATCTATAAGTAAAAGATATTGGATCAATTTTGGTATAAGAGCGGGTATTTGTAGATGAAAATTGCATGAGTTTATGCTAACCCAAAACAAGATACAAAAAGAAGAAGGAATGGTTAAGTCCTTTGATCCTAAAGAAGGACGTGCACAATGAAGAAGAAACATGGCCATTGAATAAGCTCGTTGGGAAGGGGAAAATAATATCCTAAAGATATTCTACAATATGGCAGAGAAAGTGGATAAATTTTTTTTAGAGTACGAGAAGGCCCTCTAGCATGAGAAGAAAGATATAGATGATCGAGGATAGACACATCAAGGAGATGGTGGAGAAGGTCCCCATCCCTCTCCTTCTTTAATTGATAGTTCTCATCACACCAATCATGACTCAAGACACACATCTAAGAAAAATTTCCTTAAACTAGATGTAAAGTTTGACTTCCCTATGTATGCTAGAGATTCTAATGCATAAAAGATTAATGATTGGATTAGGAAGATTGAGGTCTACTACCAGATCCAAAAGATCGAAGAAGATGAGGAAAATATCCAGACGGCATCCCTTTGACTGTGTGGAACTACTCTCGTTTGGTGGGATAGCAGATTGCAAGTCAACAAAAAAATGGGTAACCTTCTTTCCTCGTGGTCAAATTTTATTTTTGCATTGAAGAATCAATTTTACCCTCTAGGACATAAAAAAAAAGAATTAATGGAATGGAAACATCTCAGGTAAAGCAAGGGTCAAAATGCGTAAAACTTCACCGAAGAATTTAGGAAACAAGAATTGAATTTGAGTATTCCATTAGATTCACTAGAGATTGTAACTAAATACATCGGTCCTTTGCATAGTTACATAAGGCATTCATTATTATTTTGTGAGCCTGCTACTATCAATGAGGCAAGTGTGAAGGCCATGTATCTTGAGAGCAGGGGGATGCATGAACAAAATGACCACCCAAAAAGAGTCGTAGGAACGAAGAGAAGAGGAGCAAAGCCCTCTTGTACACATTATGAGAAAGAGGGACACTATGAATGGAATTCCTAGAAACTGTACCCTAAGCTGAGGACTAGGGGGAATGACATAAGGGAGAGGTAGATGACAATTGCCACCCTGCAACAAGATCATGAGCTTGAATCAGAGGAAGAAGAGAAGGTCACAGTTGCTGGATTTACCTGAGGTAGACCAATTGACTTGGGTTCAGATTTTGTTGACGAAAGTAAGATCACAGCTCTTGGGATCATAGTAGATGGGCCCGTCGATCTCGATTTTGATTCCAGCAATGAAACAAAGGTCTCAATAGATATTGTATGAAAGGTGAAAGGGACACCAAATGCAGCATGCCTCCAACAACTTTAGGAGATCAACCAAAGCATTCAAGTAGATAATATTGAGCTAACGAGACTCCTACAGGAAGTCGAAAAGGATAAACAAATGTTGCTACGCCAGTTGCAACCCAAGCACAAAGCCTTGGAAAAGTTGCACGATAACTGTCTTGAGGTAAAAATTCACTCTTCAGCTTCATGTACCTTCCTTGATGATGATTTTGTTGCTTTTGAAAAGAATACTAAAGGTATCGGCTCCAAACTATTGAAGAGAATGGGGTATGAGGGGAAGGGCATTGTCATTAATGGCCAAGGGATTATAAACCCATCAAGGTGGAGGAATTGCCTCGTAATGTAGGGCTCGGGTATGTCAGGAAGAAAGATGGGGAATGCTCCAAAACAGATAGTGCCCAACCAACAATAGTTGATGAAATCATTTCCTTGCATTCCAGCGGTAGTGAGGGATCCATGAACACTTATCAGAGGAGCACCAGGGGAAAGTTCTACAAGATGACCCAAAAATTTTGGAGGAGGAAGAATCATTGTAGTCATTGCAACAAGGTGGGGTGCCAAGGATCTACGTGTCATATGCCCCATGCCAAGAAAGCATCAATAAAGAATCCAACATGTGAAAATGTTCAACAAACAAATCCACCACATTCATGGCGTTCTTCTTTATTAAGTAAAATATGTTTTTTTTATACATTAGCTTGTTATGGCCACAGTTTGTAAATCATGCGTTGCAAATAATTGTAAAAGTGACGATGTGTTTTCCATCACTTCAAAATTCAATGATGATGTTTGTGGCCTTTTCTTATGAATAGTTGAGGTATTAGTTTTTATTATGTAATCCTTGACCAAAGAGTGTGTGCTATAAACTCTTGGAAAGTGAGGGGTTGTTTGAGTCATGTATGGTTTGTATATGATTGCAAGGCATGTACCAGTCTCGCATATAGGTGGATGAAAGTGTGGTTTGGTGAGGACACAAGTAATGTGCTGGATGCGTTAATGCTTCTAGTAGAGTACATTTGTGTTAACTTCAAAGGAATGCATCCAAGCAAAGCTTGATGGATGGAGAAGGAAAAAGTGAGGGAGAAATTTCGTCACTTACCAATTGACTCAAAATTCTTTTGGTGGTCCAAAAGCTCTTAGTGGGGAGGATTGATCGAGGTGGATCTTCAAAAAATTACCAGTGGCATGGTAAAAGGCTCAAAACTCAAAGTAGGAGAACCTAGATAAAATTAGCGTCAGATCGAAGTGCTCGTAATCCTGATTCCAATGGTGTGAACAACACTCAAATCCGAGTCAAGATGAAAAAGTTAGAGCAAGTCAAAGTTTGAGTTTGACTTGTCTAGGTGGTAGGAGAAGACGACATGGAAAATTTTCAGCAAATAAGGGAGTGCCATGTGGCAGGTTGCCATTGTGTCCCTCTTATTGGATATTAGAAAAAAGAGGAGCTTCTTAAGGAGAATCAACCCATGGAATTACTAGATGCGATTTTTATATTGCGTATCACATGCCGATGGAGGAACAAAAAGGTATATCTACCTCGACAAAGACCTGGTTGCAATGCGATTTTATCACATATTGCAAATTGCAGGAATAGGGATGGTGTTAAAAAACGCCCCAATGGAAAGTGCTAGTTGTGACTTCATGATAGATGTCGATTATGATTTCGATGGGATTGTCGAATGTGAATTATTATTTTCTATGGTTAACACTCCTATCGAGACCATGGTTATCGCAGGATTCTTGTGTCTTGACTTGGACTGTCCACCAATAAGCTGGAAGCATCGATAGACCCGTAACTGGGAATCATGCACAGCTGAGATGGGTTTCCTTGTTGGAAAGGGTCTTCACTATTATAGTAAGGTTGCTGTCGTGAATCCTTCCGGCATGATTCTGCCTACTAACTTTGGTTCTTATGTTAGAGCTGCCCTGATCTTGAGGGATGCTGTCATGCTTATATATACGATTGTTTTTGTTGGGAGAAATTGGGGAGGACTGACTGAATACTCAAACGCTATTGTACACAACAGACCGTGACCCTGGCAGTAGGCTAGAACCTCGCCTTGTGTAGTAGGGAGTTTCTGAGAAGGTTGTAGAAGGCTCGATTATCCAAATTGGGAGTTTAGATAGGAATTTTTGCACTATTTTTTGCTAGGAGTTTAGTGGTACTATTTGTTTCTAAATTTGAGCTCTCCATTATTTTCCCATCTAACAACTTGGAGGTATCAAGGTTGGAATTTCTTGTTGCTTGCACTTTTATGTCTTTTATGCCACTAATAAAAAGAAGGCATCCCCAATATTGAGGAGGGCCTAGAGATGTAGTCCAAATTGGACGAACTTTGTGATCAAATCATTGTTTCATGGTTTTTGAGTTCTTCTGATTATTTCTGCATTTTTTATGTGCTTTTAAGTTCCATGGTCAATTAACTCTATTATATGATACTCTGATGCATTTGTGAGTAAAAGATCTTGGATCACTAGTCAACTTTTTTATCTCCATATATGTCATTGTCAACATTTTCTGACATCTCATCATTGATATTGATTTCATTTGTACGTATGAAAATTAAATGTAAATGGGTATAAATATTCATTAAATAATTAAATTAAAAACTAGAGTTTCAGTGAAATTGAAATTAATAAATATGTATAATATCAATAATACGCATGACAGATATATCCATACTTGACGGTGATTCAAATTATTCACTTGAATCTCTTTCAACATCTTCAACAACATCATCAATAATTGGTTCATTATCTTTTTCACTTTACCTTTCAACATTTTCAATATAATAGTAAATTTTTTATGAGGAATATCTCTCTCTATTTACATTGCAAAATATTTTTCAAATTACTTCATGAAATAGAAATTAAATTTTATAATACACTAGTTAAATTTTAAATATCATTTATAATATTTACATTTACATATCTACTTCAACTTCTAGTTGAGATTGATTTGCCTTTTCAATATTTAAGTGTCCTTCCTTCTTTCTTTTGTAATAATTTCTTATGTATTCTCTATGAGCCTCAATATCTCTTCTTCAATCATATTTTCTCTTGCAATTTATTTGATTTTCCATGATAATTCAATCTATGTAGATTTTTAAAATCCAATCCAAAAAAATCAATTTCAAAATCATGCAAAAAAACTCAGTTTGAAAATTTAGACCGAAAGATTTACTTTAAAAATTTAGCACAAAAGACCTACTTTAAAAAGCAAAAATCACTTTAAAAAATTCAACCAAAAAATTTACTTTCAAATAAACTCACCTTAAAAATTTAGCAAAAAAAACTCACTTTGAAATTTCAGCCCTAAAAACTCACTTTAAAAATTCATCCCAACAAATTCACTTTAAAAATTAATCCAAAAAAACTCACTTTAAAAATTCAACCCAAAAGACTTCATTTAAAAATTAAGCTTAAAACGTTCACTTTAAAAAATCAACCCAAAAGGCTTACTTTAAAAATTAATCTAAAAGATCTCACCTTAAAAATTTAACCCAAAAAACTTACTTTAAAAATTAAGTCAAAAAAATTTCCTTAAAAAATTCAGCCCAAAAGATTTAGTTTAAAAGTTCACTTCAAATTAGGAAAGAGTGCGAAAATAATGTTTTTCCATTTATATATATCGTTTGGGTGAAACATTTTTTTGGAGGGTCACATCATTTCATTTTTTAGCCAACGAAAAATATTGACATATTTTAGGCCGAATTTAAAAAAAAAAAATAGTTGAACTTTTAAATTAATTCGGGTGAATTATTTTTCCGTTTATTTTAATGGGCGTTGATAACAAACACAATTTCGACAAATGTGGTTTTAGTTCAGTCGAACTACTTTAACTTGCAACACTGCAACATCTCAGCGCTCGTCAACTTTTTCCAACTTCAAAATGGTTAAACTCCATCAAATTTGTTGAATTTACTTTAGGAACCAATGCCAACATTTGCATAATTGAATCTACTTTCAGTAGATATAAATTTTATAGAAATTCATAGAAATTTGGTAATTTTAATTGATTTTCTAATAAAATGTTTGCCAAAAATTTTCTGAAGGTCATTATGATTCAGCGAAATCAAAAATATGTTTCTTCCAAAATACACTATAAAAAATATGAAAAATTTATGGTTCATTACATTGATTTGTCTTCTGTAATGGGAAGTTTTTAGATTTTAACTAATATGTTGAGAAACTTGACGCTATGCTAAACATCTTCCAAATCTGCAATTTTTTATATTAGTTCAATTCACAAAATTCTAGTAATTGTGATGTGCATCAGTTGGTTTTGTAAATATAACGATATCAAAGTAGAGTTTGTCTAGATTGTTGCAACACATTTTTTTTCAAAAACGTCAAGTTAACAAAGAACACGCTAGTGCTAAAAAATATGGGTTTTATGAATCCCTTGATTTTTAAAGAACACGCAGTCAAACAATTGCTAACTTGACATATCAAACGTGAATAAACAAATTCCAAAAAATAAGTAATAAAAAGCTAATAAAATTTATAACAAGTTTTCTTTTTATTGTAAAATGAAATTCAAAATAGGAAAATTGCTTTCGCTTGCTGAAAGTTGAAGAAGTTCTAAAAATGATATTTTTTCTCAAAAAAGGGAAAAAAGTGTAACCCAACTTCACATTTTCACCCATATATGATAATATTGTTTTTGGTTGATATTCTTGTATATATCTAAACATAGATGGGATGATATTATATGATTATATTTTATTGGATAGTGTATGATCTCATTATACATTCTATATGCTTTATAACATCTAGAATATGTAATTTTCACTATTTATTGATGGAAATTACAAATTTTCCCTTGGGGAAAAAATGGCAGACATAAACATATATAAAAGTTCATGTGAAGATAAATTTAAAAAAGAAACCTATGATAAACAAATTTCTTGAAGAGTAGGGTTTCCCACCTCCATTTTATTGACTACATTCTATAAAAATTAAAAAATGTTGATTGAATGGTATCTTAGCCCATAAAAGTTTAATCATTTTCAGGAAATTCTCTTTATGAGAAACTAAGTCCACCAAATAATATGGTATCCTAATTCTTTATATGTAACCATGAAGCACCTTTTTTTGAAAAATTATAGCTAAAGCATAAATTTATGAGAAAAATATGCTCATTTGGTATGAGAGATTCGGATTCCATGGTTTCGCTACTTGAAACAAGTCATCCTAGAATTTTCACTATGACGTTTTTTATATGAAGCGTCAGAAGTTGAAATTGAAACTTATTTGAGAATAAATCTTGGTGAGCCTTGTGTTTGAATTTTAGATATGTTCTTGTTATAGTTTTGGAGATATGAGCTGAGGAAGTTAGGGTTTTTGCAGGCTCCAAAATTTGATCGCAAACAAGTGAGCTTGGGAAAATCGTCATAACTTTCTCTCTGAGAATCAGATTCAAATTTCGTAAAAAGGGATAGAAATAGAATGGATTTTAGTGTATTGGGTATCATTTTCATGATAAACGTCAAAATAGTGACACGTGGCACTTCGTACAAGTTTGTTTTACTGAACAAGTCTATAATTAGGTCATCATGGGAGATTGGGCATAAGTCTTTATTGGAGAATTCAATATTGATCAAACTTGTGGGGTTAGAAAGAGGACACAGATGTATACACTAGTAGTATAGGGACCTAACATATACCTAGTGAAAAATCAAAGTAAATACATAAATGGAAAATACTTAGAAAATATATCTTTTACCCATTTAGTACTATCTATCTCAAATTTTATTTTTCTTCTTCTTACTCGATATTAACTTTGTGACCCAATGTTAAACCGACATGAAGAAAGTAAAATTGCTCCTCTTTGAAACTAATTTATTTTGTTTCCCATAACCTATTTCTTAAATAATCCCAAATTTTCTATTTTTGGAACCTTGATCTTGCTACAATGGCATCAAAACCGTAAATATATAAAGAAAATTAAAAGTAAAATTAAATTATTAAATAACCATCCTAGATTCACCTTAACATCAGATCTATCAAGCACCAAGAGGGATCAATTCTCTCGAGGTGAAAACCTCTTTTTTGAGTGTAAAACTTGAGGAAAGGTTTGCCTCTTGAGAGATTTGATCCCTCTCAGCGTTTGATAGATACAAAGTTAAGATGGACATAAGCCAATTTCAATTGTGTGCAGCCAAGTAAAATCTATCGAAGATATGACTAATTTTATCAATAATATGTAAATACATATCCTACTAAATATAATCATTTTAAGTATGCTAAATATGTTTGAGGTTAATATGATCATTTTAGTTTTAAATTTCCTTAGTTACCTCAGTTTGTTGAGATGATAAATATTGTTAATAACTTCAATGATGAAAAATTTGAATGCAAAGTGACACTGTAATAATGTTGAATGATAGAAAATGTGAATTATAAGAATGTAGTGAATTAAAAATAGTCTTCATTGTGATCAATCTCAAACTATTTTCTTCTACTATTCTCATTGTCACCCTTTCTAGTTTTGTCATTTTTCATATTGATTATATGAAAAGGAGAGTTGAAATCCTAAAATATTTAAATCTTTATCTCGAGTTATTGTAGTAAAAATCACACCTTGTCTCTCTTGTTCTGCAATATTAATAGGTTGTGTTATCACTTAAGAAATGACTTCTAAATTCTGAGCATCAATTTTATTCCAAAAGATTGGTGTTAGTCTTGGTCTAGTCTTTCCATGGTTGCTTTAGTGTCTAAGTTCTAGAAAAGAGTCTTGTTGGTATGGTCAAATATGGTCAACATTCCGTTCTTACCCATCACTGGTCCTACAACACACATATATTCCATGCATCAAATTCGTTTTAAGGTTCTTATGCACTACGAAACTGTCTAGGAGTTTTCGTAGCGCCAAACTCAATCTAGGATTTTTCATAGCACAAAAGCCAGAATTTGCACTGGCTGCGCTACAAAATTGGGGATTCATGCAAATCCGTAACAATCTCATCCAGTTGTCAAATCTATCAGAATCCATTATTTTTTCCATCATCAGTTGTCAGCCCATACACTTTGCCTATCACATTCAACCGCTTATTCTCATCATTAGGGTCGTTAGGTGTCTTGGTATGCTTAGGTTGCAAGTTTCAAAAAGGAGCCAAGTATTCACAGTCATGATTATGTTTGGGTTCATGCGTGAGGAGAAAATTGATAGGTGTTCAATTAGAATTCTTTGAAGATCAAGCGAGGCAGCTTTCCTTATCCATTTCAAGTAAGGCAGTGTTTGAGATTAAGACGGTGCAAGCTGCTTTAATCTTCACTTTGCAGGAATTCCATGGAGGTGTCTACAGAAAGGAAAGATCATAGGTCAGGCAGGTGTCTAAGGAACGAACTTGAAGGCTTAGATATTATCCTAAAGAACAATGAAGTTGAACGAGCCTTCAAACAAGTTGTTTGTTGGATATTTTGTGAGAAACTTCAAGGAGGCCATATGCAAGTCACCAGGGAATTTTCTTTAAATTTCACAAGATTGAATTTGAAAGTTGGGGTGCTTGAATTACCCATCTCTCCAGAGGTTATATTTGTAGTCACTGAAATTCCAAGGGGATAGGAGAGGTGGTTTAAAAATTTAAAGTTTGATAT
The DNA here is from genome assembly GCA_000404065.3 of Pinus taeda. Taxonomy (NCBI): domain Eukaryota; kingdom Viridiplantae; phylum Streptophyta; class Pinopsida; order Pinales; family Pinaceae; genus Pinus; species Pinus taeda. Next base: position 56,846 of record APFE030407508.1, on the reverse strand, counting down.
GACTCCATGCAAGGAATTTTTGAAGCCAGAGTTCATTGATTCAGACTTAAATAAATTAGTGCCCAGGAGTTTTGTCAAAGATTTATATGCCAATTTACTTACCTGCATACAAAGATACTTCACCTGTGAGGGGAGGTGTCATAATGTGTATTCTTATCACTTGAAGCTTCTGCTTCATTTCACTGGAAATATATCTCCTGTTTTGCCTTTCTATCTTAGGAAGAATGTGTGACAAGGTTCAGTTGAAGAAGGAAGCCCGTGAGACCTCGTTGTTTCATCATGGATTAGTCAAGTTGATCATTTTGCATGAGCTCTAGAAAATAGATAGGGAGTGGTCCATGTTCATGTTTATGTCTGGCTTCATGGATGAAACTGGTCTTAGTCCTCAGGCTACAAAGATTTCTCCACCAACAGTTAGTCATTGTGTAGAAACAAGATCAAGGAGATTCATGAAGTTCAAAGCTAGGAAACTGGTAAAGGAGCCCACAAGACCACTAGTAATCCGAGACACACCCCGATAGGCACAAAAAGGGAAAGGTAAATTCAAAGAAGGGGTACAAGAACAATCCACAGGTGAAACGGTCCAAAGAAGAGTAACTAGGAGCCAGTTAGCTAAAGAAAAAGGCAAGACAGTGGCTACTGAGGTAACCCCGGTTTCAAAAGGAAGTCTAAATGATTTGCTTGAAGCAATTGACATTGAAGAATCTCCTCTGGTTTGATCAGACTTGATAGAAACAAGTAAAGTCAAAACCAAAAGGGCCAAAACCTCTAAAAAGCTCAAATTTGATGATCATGTCTCTGAATTTTCTTTTAAGCTAAGAATACCAATGACAAGGCGTTCAAGAGAGATACAAGAGGCGCTACCAGAAGCAAGCGAAATAGGGAAGGTAACAAAATCTCATGAAAGACCTATGGCTTCATCACAAACATCATCATAGCTACATAAACACGATAGAGGTAAGGCAGTTATCTCTCAACAAAAGGAATGTAGTTTTGAAGAGTTGGGAAAGAAATTGAAGTTAGCAAATCTCGAAATTGCCAAACTGAGAAAAAACTCAAGGAAACATGCAATCAAGGAAGCTTATTTTAATAAAATGGAGCATCTGTGGGAAGATAAAATGATTTCAATACCCGACGTGGTTAATTGTCATGCTCAATACTACACCTAGACAGTCCCTGCAATAAAAGAGGCAAGATACATCAGAAGGGTCAATGCAAAACTGTGAGCTGGAACCAGAATTTTGAAGAGGCAAATCGAAGATCTGAAGATACAACTAAGCTAACGTGAAGGACATCCTTAGCTAAAAGAAATCACACAAAAAGTAAGGCTAAGTCCTAAATTTTGATAGATTACATTTTTAAGTTTACCTTGAAGAATGGTGTCTATATATTTAGTTTTAAACAACTTCATGATAGATGGAAAGCCATTTCAACAAAAATAAAGATTCAAGAAAGTTAAATTTTGGTCTTAAATTGTGTTTTTAAAATTACATAGCAGTTTCGTAGCACGGTACAAAATTGCTGTAGCTTCATATTATGATTTGATGGACCAATTTTGAGAGACAAAGGGAAATATTTTTTAAGATGAATTTCTGAAAAGGATCATTTACAAAGTGTAAACATCCAGCAAGGGCAAAACAAGTAGAGGAAGGACATCCATGAACTCTAAGCTCTATGTTATGAAAATGGTCATTATTTCATAGCTAGTATTGATTCATAATGCTACAAGCACCATTAAAGAAGTTTTTTCTTAACACGTGTATATGAGCAAGGTCTACCGTGTATGGAAAACAAGATAATCCAATGCATTTTTATACAATTAAGAAAAAAAAAAGAGGTAATTGATTTCGAAGATCCTTGTGGAGGCCAAAAGCAGAAAAAGAGGAGTAGCTTCCTAATTTCCAGGAACAGTACAGGGATGAGGCATCAAAGGTCAGCAAGCAATTTCAAACCATCACCACAACTAAGCTGAAGAAGTCCATTTGTCATAGAACGAGTTTGGATTGTAATCAATGCTACTACCAACATGATGAGGAGTTATACTCCTAATTGTTTTAGGTCTCTAGAACTGCCAATCAACAGTCAGTTACATTTAATAGTTAGTTTTAAGTATCAATAGGTGTCATAGTAGGAAGAATTTGAATTCCCCTCCTACTGGAGGACGAATATCAGTTATGTAAGGAGCTCTATATATAGGAGAAAATGCAATGCATCAAGGGTTGGAAATTTTCAGAGAAACTATCATATTGTGCTTTGTGTAATACTCTGTTTTAAGTAATACAGTGTTTGGCTTTACTTCTCAAGAATCAGAAGGAATTCAATGTTCAGAATGTCTTGTATTGTTCTCTTCGCATTATCTACAATGGTATGAATGTGTGATTACTTAGAAATCACTGATTATGCTCTAACTTCCTTCATACATTTATAAACTGTGTGGTCCTACATGTTTCTGATGTATTCTCCATGTGTTGAATTCTAGATGCCCTGACTTCTATGTAAAGCTAACATTACTGTCATACTGAAGCATATTTGAATCCATAAGCCCAATGAATATTTTCTAATTTTGTTTCAACCATTTACACTTGTTCATTTGTTTCGTAGAGTTAGACATCTTATTCATTATTAAAATATTTAATCTTGTGAGAGAGCCCTCTCAGGTTGGGGAGGCTAAGCCTCAGCCAAAAGTAGGTTTGAAACAGTTACTCAAGGTCTACCTGATCAGTAGCCTATCAAGGGTTGATTTTGTGATAACATTTTGGTGCGTCTATCGGGAGCCTGAAGATTAATCATTCTTGAAATCAAGAGACTGAACTTCTGAAGGCAGCAGGAGCTCAGAAAACGTTTCGAGGCTGCAATCTACCTTGGTGACTCCATACATTTTCAAAATTTTAAAAGGTCGCTTCGATAGGGAGATATACAGGGAGAAATCCTAACCCAAATCCACCTACCCCTGTGGAAGGGTATTTGATGAAGACCATGGAGAAGTTAATGGATCGGTTGGCCCTTGGAAATACCTCTACTCCTCCTGTGTAGCAGGAACCTCAATTTATAAATGCTCAGTTTAGGAGACCTCAAAACCAACAAAGGCCAAGGGAAAATAGGAATCAACAGCCTGATCCTCCAGTAAGACCCCCTTTTCAACAGAACTTAGTCAATGAAGAAGATGAACCGAAAATTCCTGAAGAATCCATCCATTGTCTTGATGAAGAAGTGTCAGGAGTTTCCTTGAATAAAGAAGAACATGATGAGTCCAATGTGACCAAACAAGGAGACGAGACTTCAGACTATTTAAATGGCTATCAACATGCTATCTTTGAAATGAAAAAACAGTACAATCTCAAGAATAGAAATGTGCCAATTACAGCAAACAAAACACAACCCAAGAAGGATGCTTTAAAGGCTGTTGAAGACAATAGGGACAACCCAAAGGCTACTAAGGGCAAAATTGATTCTCCACTTCGCAAAAAGGACATTCAAACTCCATCTCCTACTAAAGAAATTGAGAAAACTATTTATGTTTTCAACCTTGAGAATGAAATTGCGAAAATCAAAATATCAGTTCCTTTTAGTGAAATCCTCAAGGTAGATAAATATAGAAGTAAGATTGTAGAGATGCTTAATTCACAGCCAGGAGTGGCTGATATCTTAAATGTACAAGAAGATAATCCTATTATATACTTGGGTCCAAGACTTGAAGATGATTAGAATGAAGAATTTCCTCCTTTCTATGTAAGCATTAGTATTCATGATATGACCCTACATAATTCTATGTTGGATTCAAGGGCCTCTCATAATATTATGCCAAAGGTAATCATGGAAAGGTTAGGATTACAGGTAATAAGACCATATAAGGATTTATTCTCTTTTGATTCAAAAGGAGTTCAATGCATTGGTTTAATTAAAAATGTTGTTGTGGGTCTAACACAAATTTTAACAAAGACAATTGTCATGGAAATTGTTGTGGCCGACATTCCACCTAAGTTTGGGATGTTGCTTTCAAGATCGTGGGCAATGAAGATCAAAGGCACAATGCAGATGGACCTTACCTATGCTACTATCCCTGTTTTTGGTGAGCAAAGGAGATTGTATCGGGAGACCAGAATGGATTATAAAGTAAGCAGCAAAGACAAACCTCAAAATTTTCCCATTTATTCATTTGATACTAGGCTTGGATCAGCCATCCTTTTCAATGAGTCAGTCGAAGATGAATCAGAGGAGATGCTTTCAGAAAATCAGCACCTAGGAAATCAGCAAGAAGATGAAAAAGAGAAAATGGGCTGGTGGTCATTGTACTTTGATGGATCAGCAGGAAGAGAAGGGGCAAGAGCTATAATTTGGATCACAAGTCCAAGTGATGAAAGCAAGTTTTTCTCCTATAAACTAAACTTTGATTGCACAAATAATATGGTTGAATGCGAATCTCTGATTTTGGGCTTAGAAGTTTTGCTAAAGTTGAAGGCTAACATTTCTGTTTTTGGAGATTCTGAATTGGTGATCAAACAAGTGGAAGGTTCTTATCAAACAAAGGATGTAAGGATGAGAGCATATAGAAATTTAGTGTTAGAGATGTTAGGAAAGTTTCAAGCATATTCTTTCACCATCAAAACTAGAGATCAAAACTCCATTGTGGATTCTCTTGTTGTTTCCACCAGTCTATTTGTTATTCCTATGTATTCTTCTAAAAAGTATGAGGTGGAGGTTCGTCATCGACCAGCTACACCAAATAACATCACTAATTGGAAATTCTTTGAAGATGATCAGCACGTAAAGAATTTCATTGAGTTAAAAGAAGAATTTGAAAGCACTCAAATGGATCAACAAAATATGTTTGTGGAGTCAAAGGAAAACTCTGAAGTCTTACAATTAAAAAACAATTTAATACCTAAGGGTCTCATTCGTCTTGAGAAATTGTTTGATCAAAATGATGTGTTCAAAGCTCAAAAATTACAGGTTGATGAGGAGGAAGTAGAGAGCTACAATTTAGGGAATTCAGTTGTACCTAACATGGTTAAGATCTCAAAGTTTCTTTTAGCTGATATGAAAGCTAAATATGTTGAGATGATGAAAAGGTTTGTTGATGTTTTTTCATGGAGCTATGCTGATTTAAAACAATACGATTCTTCTATTATCCAGCATACTATTCCTATTAAGGAGAATGAGAAACCTTTCAAGCAGAAGTTAAGAAGAATTAATCCTCTTCTCATGCCATTGATTGAAAAGGAAATTAAGAAACTCTTTTATGCTAAAATCATTGTTCCAATTAGATTCTAAAATTGGCTTGCTAATTTGGTTCCAGTTAGAAAGAAGAATGGAGAGATAAGGATTTGTATAGACTTCAGAAATTTGAATAAAGCTTCATTGAAAGATAACTATCTTCTTCCCAAGATGGATTTAATTCTACAAAATATTGTTGGTTCACAAAGGATTTCTATGCTTAATGGTTTCCCAGGGTACAATCAAATTCCTGTACATCTAGATGATCAATAGAAGACAACCTTTACAATGCGATGGGGAACATTCATGTACGCCAAGATTCCTTTCGGTCTCATGAATGCAGGGGCCACTTTCCAAAGAGAAATGGGTATTTCCTTTGCCGAAGAAAAGGATAAATCAATGGTTCTTTATCTTGATTACATCACAGTTTTTCAAAGAGAGAAGAAGATCATTTGAAACACCTTGAAAGAATTCTGCTGAAATGAAGAAGGTTTGGTATTTCTCTTAATCCCACTAAAATCATCTTCGCTTTAACATCAGGCAAACTTCTTGGTCATATCATTTCTGAAGAAGGAATTAGGATTGATCCTAATAGAGTTATTGCAATTTAAAAGCTAGATCTGCCAAGAAGTAGGAAAGAGATTCAATCTTTTCTTGGAAAAGTGAATTTTGTTAGACGCTTCATTCCTAACTTTGCTGAGGTTGTCAAGAATATAACAAAGATGTTGAAGAAAGGAGTGGAATTTAAGTGGACAGCTGGAGCAAAGAAATATTTTGAGGAAATCAAGAAGGCGCTTACGTAAGCACCGGTAATTATCAGCCCATATTTTACCAAGGAATTTCTTATTTTTACATTTTCTTCTGAAGATAAAATTGTTGGAGTTTTGCTGCAAAAAGGAAATCAAGGTGTTGAACAACCTATTTCTTTCTTTAGTAAGACATTGAAAAATGTTGAACTAAAGTACAATATTCTAGAAAAGCAATCTTACGCCTTGCTGAAAGCCATAAAAGATTTCATAATCTATGTTTTGCATTCTCATATTGTCACTTATGTTCCAAATGCTGTAATAAAGGTTATGTTAACACAGGCAGATCTGGATGGAAAAAGGGGAAAATCGATAGAAAAATTGTTGGAGTATGACATTGACATCAAGCCTACCAAATGTTGACATTATGATACAAGTGTTTTGCTTGATGGCAACTCACACAGATGACAAATCATAGTGTAGCAGGTTAGTAACAAAGAGTTGATGATCAAACTACAAAGAATGAAGAAAGAAGAGTATATATGCAGGTTCACTATATACCAAGTCATGTACATCGGCATGTTATACACATGTTCACTATGTACCAAGTCGCGTATATATGCAGGTTCGCTATATACCAAGTAGGGTATACACACAAGTTATACACGCAGGTTCACTATATACAAAGACGCGTATACACGCAAGATTGCTGATCAAAAGTCGTGTATGTGTATGCACGCACTTTCATACACGGAAAAGTGCATACACGTGGGAAAGCTTATTTTTGGGTCCGTGGTATTTAGTCCTATGGTTTTGGTCCTTAGTATTGCATCCGAAGTGTTGAACCCAAGTATTGGGTCCCTAATATTGGTTCTCAATGGTTTTGGACCATGGTATTGAGTAAGGCCTAAGACTATAAAAGGAGAAGAAGGTCATTAGGCAAATGCATTGAGAAAGTCTTGAATATCTCATGTAGTATGAGATCCAGTATGCAAGCTATGGATTCATGATGATTTTCTTGATCTAAGCTAAGGAGGAATCTAAGTGGTTGATGGAGAACAAGATCTAAGGATAGATCAGGATCTAATGGCTTGGAATGATTCATCTTTATATGGTTTGATCATGCTTATTCTAGATCTATATACTAACACATATAATTTTATATAAATGGTATGATCTGGGTATAACTCAAGTTTGGAATAGCTGCAACATGAATGAATATTTACAGACATATACATTGGTTGACTATGATAAAAGTGCGTACATACGCAGGAAGTGTAGCGAAGTTATAAGTAAGTAATTGATGACATATACGCTGGTTCGATTTGGTGAAGTTGCGTATACACACTAGTTTGACTCTTCCAAGTAGCGTATGCACTCTGATGCATGGTTTTTTGATGATACAGTTAGATCTGAATGTTGTTGTAGAGTTCTATGTTCTGCTCTGTGTTTTGGTGACTGCATTTTGTTGACAGGGTGTCAGTGATTTAGTATTGGGTGATTCAGAGATTGATGATGCTAGTGTTGATTGATTGTGTGCTTCAAGGATATTAATGGTTCCAGTATGAAAATTGGATGAAACGTGGCCTTCATATTATGATGTTGTGTTCCACGAGTATCCATTCTGAAAATTTATGAAACGTGGTACCTGGAAGAAGAAAGAGAAGGTGGTAGCCTTCTGTAGGTCGGCACCTATGTACTAGTACATCAGCTAGTACAAGAGCTAAGAGGTGGTAGCTCCCTTCCAGTAGCAGCTGGAAAATGAGTAAAGGTTGGAGCATTCAGTAGGGTCGCACCTACGTACTAGTAAAAGGATCGGCTAGTACAAGAGCTAAGGGGGTTGTAGCTCCCTTCCAAGAGAAGCTGGAGAACGAGAGAAGGTTGTAGCCTTCTGTAGGTAGAAGCCTGTGTACTGTTATAAGGCTGCACCAGTATAGAATCATTGTAAAAAGAAGTTTCTTATTAAAAAGAAGATTGAGATGACTTGCAACAGGTGGTTTTCACCCACATTGGGTTTCCACCTTACATCATGGTGTTCATGTGTGCTTCTTGTGTGTGATGATCTCTTCTATTTTACTGCTCCTATTTACTGTTAATATGGTTAATAATGTTCTTATGCACTCATTAAGGATCAACTAACTAAATCATAAGTCTACTGTAAATACGCTTGTTGCATTACACATAGTTGCGTATACACGCAGTTTGCCTTAACTGAAGTAGCGTATATTAATCTTAATATGGAAATGAAAAAGTTATATTGTTGGAAATAATACTGATTCACCCCCCCTCTCAGTATTATTTCCAACAATTGGAATCAGAGCAGGTCCTTTGGTAGAAGCTTGATTGCTTGAAGGAGATCTGTAGAACAATGGGAAAGAAGCTTAAGAAGAAAGCACCTAAGAAGAAGAAGACATCTTAGAAGAGTTGTGACAGTGGGAGAATCGATTGGGGAATATGTGGAAGAGGCACTTTAGATTTAGAATCATTTCAGAATGAAGATCAACAAGTAAAAGAACTAGCAGGTATGGATTTGTTATACTCCGGTGATACATTTATCCATCCATTTGAAGATGATGAAAGTGATAGCGAAACAACTGAATTTTCTCTTATGGGTGAGCAATAAAGATATCAAATAGAGGAATAATTTAAAAGGCTTATAGGAAAAATTAGAGATCAACAAGATCTATTGAACAAAAGGGAATGTGCCTTCAAAGAAGAAGCTACCAAACTAAAATCTCAACTAGAGGAAGGAAACGAGGTAAGGAAGTTATTCAAGGACAAGGAAGATCAATGTCAAAAGTTGAAGGATGAAGTGACATCATTAAGAAATGAGGTCAGTGAAAGGAGCACAATAATCAAGAAACTCAGAGATAGATCCAGTTACTATGAAAGTCTTGAAGCTACGATCCTCTCACTAAAAGAAGATCTTGAAGAATCAAATAAGTAGAATAAATAACTTCTCCAAGCTCTTGAAAAAAAAGAAAATGAAGTTCTTAAACTAAGACATCAGTTGGAAGAAGGAAGAAAACATGAAGAAGCAGTATCATGAAAAGGAGGAGCAACATGAGGTTGAGGTAAATATTCTTAAAGATAACTTAGAAGAAACGGATAAGCTCTTACGATTTCAAGATAGTACTAAGATCTTGGATGATATTCTTAGTAGTCAAAGGTTTCCTGCTATCAAAACTGGCCTTGGTTTCTATGGATCTATTGAAAATGAATCTAGCTCACAAGGAGAAGCAAGGAAACCTAATGAGAAATCTAAAATAATCAAGGAGATGAGAGGACAACCCCATCAACAGCCAAGGAAAGAAATTGTTCAAAGAAAATATTTTACTCCTCCAATGAATAATTTTGAATGTTATGTATGTCATAATCTTGGACATGTTGCAACTAGATGCAGAAGAGGAATGGTTCAAGACCATCACATAGAAAGATCATCACATTCCAGGTACTTTAAGGGATATTGTTTTGGTTGCAATATGTTTGGTCACAGAGCTGTTTATTGCTACAGAAGGAATATGAAACATGTAAGATGTTATGCATGTAACAAGCTTGGACATATAGAAAAGGAATGCAGGAAAAAAGTACGGGCACTATACCAAAAGGAGAAAACATCATCACACTTGAAGATATGGAAGAAAAAGGAAGTACAGTCATAAAGATATGGCACAACACAATATACAGACATAACAGACTCAGAGGGAGCTGAAAGTGTAAAACTTCAGTGTCCTAAATCTCATACACAAGTTTCATAAAGGGAAGTCGCATATATACGCAAGTTAGTTACTGCAGAATCACGTATATGTCAGTTTGAGGAAAAGCAATAGGGACAGGCTCAGGAAAAAGGGTCTGATATGAATCAGTCCATTATTTGCTCTGTTTGATAATGGTTAAAATCTGTTGATGATGTGTGGAAATGTCTTGACGCTTGTAAGATGTTTAAAAGTGTTTTGATCCTAAATTAATAATGATGATGCCTCGATACTTCTTGTTGATATATGCATGATCAGATCTGACAGTGAACAGATGGCACAAGTTTAGGGGAAGCATATGATTTTAATAATGCATTGTTGGCATTATGGTTAGTAGTCCTTGGTGATGATGCTTATATGGTTAAATGATATATCTTGCTATGATATGGTTATGAGTTTTCCATGACAAAATCTCATATGATTCTTGGGGTTACATAGTTGATGTTCAGATCAGATTTGTGATGATGCATATATGGTGCTTACATGGTGATCTTTATAAGGATAAGGAGAAGTATAAAGATTGAATAAACATCTTAATTACTTAATGATGAGTCACTCATATGCTGCTATCGTCATATGAATAAAGATCACATAATACAGATATGATGTAGGATTCCTATAGTTCTTGGCACTCATGTGGATGAGGATTGATGTTGTTGATGATATCAAGAAGTCTTGAAAAATGATCTTGAGCTCAAGATGCATAGTGCTGGATACATGAATGATTACTGAAAGTTGCATTGTTGGAGACATGATGATGATGATTTCTTACCTATATAATGATAGAATTCTGTTCAAAAGGATGAGTTGATGCAGACATACCTGTTATAGGTTATGAACATATACATGTTGCTGGTCTAGATGCTATTGTCAGATGATTATGGAACAGATCATACATTGTGTATGATAGTTGCTGATGACTATCATGATCTACTTAGATGTTTGGTCTCTGTTATAAATGTCATGTAACGGTCATATCAAGTTTCATGATGTAATAGTTTGTCTTTATCTATTGTAGTCATTTGATGAATCACTTTTGGTCATATGATGTAATTTGTAACCCCGCTATGCATGGGAAGGATGATGTAATATTTCAATCATGTACAAACATTTGATATTTGGTGTATCCCCACTTGGTTCGGTGGATGAGTCAATATTGTATATCCCCACTTGATTGGGAGATGGATGTATATATGAGTCCTTGGTGATAGGAAGGTCATTTATGATAGAGTCATGTTCTTCTTGTAGAACATCTTTTTGCAGACCTTACTTACAATCAGGGGGAGCATCAACAACACACTTCAGTAGAGCAGAGACTTCAGCATGTACTCAGAGGGAGCATGGATAGATTAGTACACCTTGGCATATACAAAAGGGGAGCTCATTCAGAGATTTCAGCAGGTACTCAGGGGGAGTATGAACAGTGGAATGTTTATCAAGGAAAGAGAATATCTTGGTCCGCCCTTTTCCCTTGATGTCAAAGGGGGAGAGTGATTTGGTGTTGTTGCCATCAAGTCCAAAGGGGGAGATTGTTGACATTATGATACAAGTGTTATACTTCATGGAAACTCACACAGATGACAAATCATAGTGCAACAGGTCAGTAGCAAAGAGTTGATGATCAGACTACAAAGAATGAATAAAGAAGAGTATATACGCAGGTTCACTACATACCAAGTCGCGTACATAGGCAGTTTATACGCAGGTTCACTATGTACCAAGTCGCGTATATACACATATTTTCTATATACCAAGTAGGGTATACATGCAGGTTATACACGCAGGTTCACTATATACAAAGACGCATATACACGCGGGATTGCTGATCAAAAGTCGTGTATGTGTATGCACACACTTTCATGCACGGAAAAGCGCGTACATGTGGGAAAGCTTATTTTTCGGTCCATGGTATCTAGACCGATGGTTTTAGTCCTTGGTATTGTGTTTGAAGTGTTGAACCCAAGTATTGGATCCCTTGGATTGGTTCTCAATGGTTTTGGACCATGGTATTGAGTAAGGCCTAAGACTATAAACGGAGAAGAAGATCATTAGGCAAATGCATTGAGAAAGTCTTGAATATCTAATGAAGTATGAGATCCAGTATCCAGGTTATGGGTTCATGATGCTTTGCTTGATCTAAGCTAAGGGGGAATCTAAGCGGTTGATGGAGAACAAGATCTAAGGATATATCGGGATCTAATGGCTTGGAATGAATCATCTCTATATGGTTTGATCATGTTTATTCTAGATCTATATAATGACGCATGTAATGTTCTCTAAATGTTATGATTTGGGTATAACTCAACTTTGGAATAGCTGCAAATCATGAATGAATATCTACAAACATATACGCTGGTTGACTATGATAAAAGCACGTACATATGCAGGAAGTGCAGCAAAGTTATAAGTAAGTAATTGATGACATATACGCTGGTTCGATTTGGTGAAGTTGCGTATACACGCTGGTTCGACTCTTCCAAGTAGCGTATGCACTCTGATGCATGACTTTTTGATGATACAGTTAGATCTCAACGTTGTTGCAGAGTTCTATGTTATGCTCTGTGTTCTGGTGACTGCATTTTGTTGACAGGGTGTCAGTGATTCAGTATTGGGTTATTCAGAGATTGATGATGCTAGTGTTGATCGATTGTGTGCTTCAAGGATATTAATGGGTCTAGTATGAAAATTGGATGAAATGTGGCCTTCAGATTATGATGTTGTGTTCCATGAGTATCCAGTCTGAAAATTTATGAAACGTGGTACCTGGAGGAAGAAAGAGAAGGTTGTAGCCTTCTGTAGGTCAGCACCTATCTACTACTACATCAGCTAGTACAAGAGCTAAGGGGTGGTAGCTCCCTTCCAGTAGTAGCTGGAAAACGAGTAAAGGTTGGAGCATTTAGTAGGCCGACACCTACGTACTAGTAAAAGGAATGGCTAGTACAAGAGCTAAGGGGGTTTTAGCTCCCTTCCAGGAGAAGCTGGAGAATGAGAGAAGGTTGTAGCCTTCTGCAGGTAGAAGCCTGTGTACTGGTATAAGACTGCACCAGTACAGAATCATTGTAAAAAGAAGTTTCTTATTAAAAAGAAGATTGAGATGACTTGCAACAGGTGGTTTTCACCCACATTGGGTTTCCACCTTACATCATGGTGTTCATGTGTGCTTCTTGTGTGTGATGATCTGTTCAATTTTACTGCTCCTATTTACTGTTAATATGGTTAATAATGTTCTAATGCACTCATTAAGGATCAACTAAATGAATCATAAGTCTACTGGATATATGCTTGTTCCATTACACATAGTTGCATATACACGCGTTTTGCCTTAACTAAAGTAGTGTATATGAATCTTAATATGGAAATGAAAAAGTTATATTGATTTGATAACACTGATTCACCCCCACCCCTCTCAGTATTATTTCCAAAACCAAATTGGTGAAGGGTCAAGGCTTGGCAAAGCTAATGACTCAGTCAAATCTAGACTACCTCGACATTAATTTGAATGCAGAGATCTCAGAAATTTCTGAAAGTGAGGAGGAATTGATCCAATTAAATGAAAAAATCTTGGTTTCAAAATGGTACAAGGATGTGGCTTTTTTTCTACAGCATAAGAAAACCCCTGCCAATCTTTCAAAGTCCAAAGCTCATTTTGTCAAGTTGAAATCTTTAAGATATTTTGTGTATGACCAATTTTTTTTTTGGAAAGATGCAAGAGGGATTTTGTTAAATTGTCTCCTTGAAGAAGAAGCTGATAAAGTAATTGAATAATTTCATAAAGGAGATTGGGGAGGACACCATTATTGGAAAGCTACTGCAAACAAGATCTTAAGACCTGGATATTTTTGGCCAACTATGTTGAGAGACATTTGCAAAAGGGTGGCTACATGTCATGAATGTCAAATATTTGAAGGAAAGAGGAAAATTGTGCCTTTGCCTTTGGTTCCTATATATGTTGAGGTGCCTTTCCAACAATGGGGATTGGATTTTATTGGAGAAATTCATCCTCCTTCATCAGGACGACATCGCTAGATTCTCACAGCCACGGATTATTTCACCAAATGGATAGAGGCGATTCCAACAAGGCAAGCTAATGATTCAGTGATTATCTCTTTCCTAGAAAATAATATATTGTCTAGATTTGGTTGTCCAATGAATATTATAACTGACAATGATCAAGATTTTAAGTCCAAGACAATGATTAATTTTTGTCACCAATACCACATCACTCTTGGACATTCTACTAGTTATTATCCGCAAGGGAATGACCTTGCTGAAACATCAAACAAAAGCATTGTAAGGGTCGTTAAGAAGGTGCTGCAAGAAAAAAAGAAATCTTGGCATTTGAAATTGAAGTATGCTTTGTGGGCTGATAGGATTTGTACAAAGATATCTATTGGCACTTCTCCATATGAATTAGTGTACGGTGCTGAAGCTACTTGGAGTACCTGTAATGAAACTAATTCAAGGATTAGAAGAGGAACCAAATGTTGTACAAAGGAGGATCAATCAACTGATATCCCTGCAAGAGAAGAGAAATGAGGTGTATGACAGTCATCAACACAGTCAGAACAAAATCAAGAATACATTTGACAAAAAGATAAAAGAAGTTAGTTTTTAGATCCATGACAAAGTGCTGAAATGGGAGGCCAAAATCAAAGAAAAGGGAAGCATGATAAGTTTGAGAATTTGTGGAATGGTCCTTATCAGATTGCTGCTTTCCATGGAAACAACACTTACACTTTGCAGGAAATTGATGGAGAATCATATGCTGGAGGACCTGTTAATGGCAGGTTACTAAAGCATTATCATTGTTGAAATACTATCAGTTTCTCACAACATTGTATATATCCGTTTTATTAGTTTTTTCCTTTTGATAATAATGACAAGCTGAAACAGAAGGCTTAAGCCCGAGGGGAAGGCCCAAGAAGCTTAAAGGGGATGCTTGTCAAATAAATTTTTGTTTATCATAAGAGGATAAAGCACTGGACCTGTGAGTTCTTAGCATACCACAAGGGCACACTATCCCAAGTGGAGCCACTGTTATCACTTTGTTGAGATGATAAATATTGTTAATAACTTCAATGATGAAAAAATTGAACGCAAAGTGACAATGTAATAATGTTTAATGATAGAAAATGTGAAATATAAGAATGTAGTGAATTAAAAATAGTCTTCATTGTGATCAATCTCAAACTATTTTCTTCTAATATTCTCATTGTAACCCTTTCTAGTTTTGTCATTTTTCATATTGATTATATGAAAAGGACAATTGAAATCCTAAAATATTTAAATCTTTATCTCGAGTTATTGTAGTAAACATCACACCTTGTCTCTCTTTCTCTCCAATATTAATAGGTTGTGTTATCACTTAAGAAATGACTTCTAAATTCTGAACATTAGTTTAATTCCAAAAGATTGGTGTTAGTCTTGGTATAGTCTTTCCATGGTTGCTTTATTTTCTAAGTTCTAGAAAGGTGTCTTGTTGATATGGTCAAATAGGGTCAACATTCCATTCTTGCTCATCACTGGTCCTACAACACACATAGATTCCATGTATCAAATTTGTTTTAAGGTTCTTATGCACTACGAAACTGTCTAGGAGTTTTCATAGCGGAAAACCCATAATTTGCATTGGCTATGCTACGAAATCGGGGATTCGTGCAGATCCGTAGCAAATCTCATCCAGCTGTCAAATCTATTAGAATCCGTTATTTTTTACATCATTAGTTGTTAGGCCATACACTTTGCCTATCACATTCAACCGCTTATTCTCATCATTAGGGTAGTTAGGTGTCTTGGTATGCTCAGGTTGCAACTTTCAAACAGGAGCCAAGTATTCACAGTCATGATTATGTTTGGGTTCATGCATGAGGAGAAAATTGACAGGCATTCAATTAGAATTCTTTGAATATCAAGCGAGGCAGTGTTCGAGATTAAGATGGTGCAAGCTTCTTTAATCTTCACTTTGCAGGAATTCCATGGAGGGGTCTACAGAAAGGAAATATCATAGGTTAGGCAGGTGTTTGAGGAACAAACCCGAAGGCTTAGATATTATCCTAAAGAACAATGAAGTTGAACGAGCCTTCAAACAGGTTGGCTGTTGGAGATTTTGTGAGAAACTTCAAGGAGGCCATATGCAAATCACTAGGGAATTTTCTTTAAATTTCACAGGATTGAATTCAAAAGTTGGGGTGCTCAAATTACCCATCTCTCCAGAGGTTATATCTGTAGTCACTGAAATTCTAAGGGGACAGGAGAGGTGGTTTAAAAATTTCAAGTTTGATATGACTCCATGTAAGGAATTTTTGAAGCCAGAGTTCATTGATTCAAACTTAAACAAATCAGTGCCCAGGAGTTTTGTCAAAGATTCATATGCCAATTTACTTACCTAAATACAGAGATACTTCGCCTATGAGGGGAGGTATCATAAGGTGTATTCTTATCACTTCAAGCTTCTGCTTCATTTCACTGGAAATATATCTCTTGATCTGCCTTTCTATTTGTTTTGTAGCTTAGGCAAAATGTGTGATAAGGTTCAGTTGAAGAAGGAAGCTTGTGAGACCTCATTGTTTCATAACGGCTTAGTCAAGTTGATCATTTTACATGAGCTCCAGAAAATAGATAGGGTGTGGTCCATGTTCATGTTTATGTCTGGCTTCAAGGATGAAACTGGTCTCAGTCCTCAGGCTACAAAGCTTTCTCCACCAACAGTTAGTCATCGTGCAGAAACAAGATCAAGGAGATTCATGAAGTTGAAAGCTAGGAAATGGGTAAAGGAGCCCACAAGACCATTAGTAATCTGAGACACACCCCAGGAGCCAGTTAGCTAAAGAAAAAGGCAAGACAATGGTTACTGAGGCAACCCTGGTTTCAAAAGGAAGTCTAAATGATTTTCTTCAAGAAATTGACATTGAAGAATCTCCTCTGGTTCGAGCAGACTTGATAGAAACAGGTAAAGGCAAAACCAAAAGGGCCAAAACCTCTAAAAAGCTCGAATTTGATGATCAGGTCTTTGAATTTGTTTTAAGCCAAGAAGACCTATGACAAGGCGTTCAAGAGAGATACAAGAGGCACTGCCAGAAGCAAGTGAAACAGGGAAGTTAACAAAATCTCATGAAAGACCTATGGCTTCATCAGAAACATCATCGCAGCTACATAAAAACGATAGAGGTAAGGCAGTTATCTCTCAACAAAAGGAATGTAGTTTTGAAGAGTTGGAAAAGAAATTGAAGTTAGAAAATCTTGAAATTTCCAAACTGAGAAAAAACTCAAGGAAATATGCAATCAAGGAAGCTTATTTTAATAAAATGGAGGCTTTGTGCGAAGATAAAATGATTTCAATGCCCTAAGTGGTCAATTGTCATGATCAATACTACACCTGGACAGACCCTACAATGAAAGAGGCAAGATACATCAGAAGGGTCAATGCAAAACTTAGAGATGGAACCAGAGTTATGAACAGGCAAATCGAAGATCTGAAGATACAACTAAGCCAGCGTGAAGGACATCCTTAGCTAAAACAAATCACACAGCAAGTAAGGCTAAGTCTTAAATTTTGATAGATTACCTTTTGAAGTTACCTTGAAGAATGGTGTGTATATATTTAGTTTTGAACAGGTTCATGACAGATGGAAAAGCCATTTCAAGAAAAAGAAAGACTCAAAAAATTTAAATTTGGTCTTAAACTGCGTTTTTAAAATTTCACAATAGTTTCGTAGCGCGCTACCAAACTGTTGTAGCTGCATATTATGATTTGATGGACCAATTTTTAGAAACAAAGGGAAATATTTTTGAAGAGGAATTTCTGAAAAGGATCATTTACAAAGTGTAAACATCCAGCAAGGGAAAAACCAGTAGAGGAAGGACATCCATGAACTCTAAGCTCTATGTTATGAAAATGGTCATTATTTCATTGCTAGTATTGATTCATAATGCTCCGGGCACCATTAAAGAAGTTTTGTCTAAACACGTGTATATGAGCAAGGTCTATCGTGTATGGAAAACAAAACAATCCAATGCATTTTTATACAATTAAGAAAAACAAAAGAGATAATTGATTTTGAATATCCTTGTGGAGGTCAAAAGCAAAAAAACAGGAGTAGCTTCCTAATTTCCAGGAACAGTACAGGGATGAGGCATCAAAGGTCAACAAGCAGTTTCAGACCATCACCACAGCTAAGCTGAAGAAGTCCATTTGTTAGAGAACGAGTTTGGATTGTAACCAATGCTACTACCAACATGATGAGGATTTATACTCCTAATTGTTTTAGGTCTCTAGAACTGCCAGTCAACAATCAATTACAGTTAATAGTTAGTTTTAAGTATCAATAGGTGTCATAGTAGGAAGAATTCAAATTCCCCTCATGTTGGAGGAGGAATCGCAATTATGTAAGGAGCTCTATATATAGGAGAAAATTCAATGCATCAAGGGTTGGAAATTTTCAGAGAAACTATCATATTGTGCTTTGTGTAATACTTTGCTTTAAGTAATACAGTATTTGGCTTTACTTCTCAGGAATCAGAGGGAATTCAATGTTCAGAATGTCTTTTATTGTTCTCTTCTCATTATCTATAGTGGTATGAATGTGTGATTACTTAGAAATCATTGATTGTGCTCTAACTTCCTTCATACATTTATAAGTTGTGTGGTCCTACATGTTTCTGATGTATTCTCCATGTGTTGAATTCTAGATGCCCTGACTTCTATGTAAAGCTAACATTACTGTCATACTGAAGCATATTTGACTCCATAATCCCAATGAATATTTTCTAATTGTGTTTCAACCATTTACACTTGTTCATTTGATTCGTAGAGATAGCCATCTTATTCATTATCAAAATCTTTAATCTTGTGAGAGAGCCCTCTTAGGTTGGGGAGGCTAAGCCTCAGCCAAAAGTAGGTTTGAAATAGTTACTCAAGGTCTACCTGATCAAAAACCTCTCAGGGGTTGATTTTGTGATAACAGGTTGAATTACTATATCACAAAAAAAAATGTACATTGAAAATATTTTTTTGTGCTTACACTAAAATCAATGCACATTGTTAATCTAATCACTCTAAAATTAATGTACCATCATACATCCAATTATAGAAAATTGTAAATAAACATCTACACTAAAATCAATGCATATAATGCAAGCAATCAAATAAGATTAAAAATCAAATTCTACATTGAAATCAATGCATATAATGCAAACAATGAAATAGGATTAAATATCGACATCTACGCTTAAATCAATGCATCTAGTGCCAGTAATAAAATAGGATTAGAAACCAACATCTACACTGAAATCAATGCATTTAGTGCAAGTAATCAAATAGGATTAGAAATCACCATCTACATTGAAATATATGCATTTAGTGCAAGCAATCAAATAGGATTATAAACCATCTACATTGAAACCAATGCATCTAGTGCAAGAAATCGAATCTAATTAGAAAGAAACATCTGCATTGAAATCAATGCATATAGTACAAGCAATCAAAAATACTTATAAATCAACATCTACACTAAAAGCAATACTTCTAGTGGAAGAAATCAAATAGGATTAGAAACTACCATCTACAATATAATCAATGCATCTAGTGCAAGAAACAATCTTCCCTCTCTCCCCCCTCCATCTATATCTATATCTCCCTCCATATATCCTTCCTTTTCTCTCTATCTCACCCCCTCAAACACACACACTCTCTCACTCCATATCTATCAATCTCTCTCCCCCTCCCTCCCTCTCTCCATCTCTCTCTTCCTCCCTCTCTTCACCTTCCATCAATATCCCTATCTCCCTCTATCTCTCTATATCAACCCCAAAACATACACTCTATTTCTCTAATATATATATATATATATATCCCTCCATCCTCCTCTCTCTGTCTCTCTCTTCCCTTTTCTCTCCCTCACCCCGCTTTCTCTCTCTTTCCTCATGTTGTCCTCTCTCCCTCTCTCTCCATCTTCCTTATCACTCCCTCTCTCTCTCCAACTTTCTCTCTCTATTTCTTTCTTCATACCTCCCTCTCTACCCACCCAACTTCATCTCTATTTCCCTCCCTCTCGCCACTCTCTCACATCCTCTCTCATACTTCTTCCCTCTCCCTTTCTCTCCCACCTCTCTCTCTCTCTAACTTGGTTACCATATCCATATGTCTATCATTATCTCTCCTTCTCTGTCTCTTTACCTCACCACTAAACATACACATTCTCTCTCCATATCTCCCTTGTCATTCCCTCTCTCTCTCCACTTCTCAATCTCTATGTATTTATTATTCCCTTTGTCTCCCCCCTTGCAACTACATCTCTTTATCCCTACCTCTATCCTCCTCTCTCCCTCCCTCTCTCCTCCCCTTTTTGAAGTCCTTTCTCTTGTCCTTCCTCTCTCTCCCTTTGTCTCCTGCCCCCTGTCTCTTCCCCCATCTCTCTCTCTCTCTCTCTCTCTCTCTCTCTCTCTCTCTTCCCTCCAATCCTATCTATTACCCCATCACTCTCCTCCTCTATCGAAAGTCCTCTCTCTCATCCTTACTCTCTCTCCCTTTTTCTCCTACCTACCTCTCTCTTCCCCCATTACTCTCTCTCTCTCTCTCCCTCTTTTTACCCTACAATACTCTCTCTCTCTCTCTCTCTCTCTCTCTCTCTCTCTCTCTCTCCAACTATGTTACTATATTCCTCCCTCTCTCCTTCTCCTCCCCTTATCTCCATATCTCCTTCTTTGTCTCTTTATCTCACCCCAAACATAGACACTCACTTTCCATCTCTCCCTTGTCACTCCCTCTCTCTCTCTGCTTATCACTCTCTATGTATTTCTTTTTACCTCGCTCTCTCCCCCTCCAAATCTATCTCTCTATCCCTCTCTCTCTCTCTCTCATCCTCTCTCTCTTCCTTCCTCTCTCTCCCTTTCTCTCCTCCCTCCCTCCCTCTTCCCCCATCTCTCTCTCTCTCTCTCTCTCTCTCTCTCTCTCTCGCTCTCGTTTCCCTCTAATCCTCTCACTATCTCTCACCATCTCTCCTTCTTTGTCTCCCCACTCCATCTTTGTTTCCCCCCCCTCCCTCTCTTACCCTTCTCTACTTCTGTCACTCCTCTCCCTCTCTCCCTCTTCATTCCTCATCTCCCCTCTCCTTCCATTGTTCTCCATCTCTCCCTTGTCACTCCCCCTATCTTTCCACCTCTATCACTCTATGTCCTTGTTCTTCCCTCCCATATACATGATATATTAATATATATTATAATATAACAAGTTTAATATTTTATTAAGTCCAAAGTTATTAAATTTAATAATATTAATATTATAATATATTAATGTGAATATTAGATTTAATAATAATAATAATAATAATAAAACTTTTGATATAAATATTGGGGTTAATAATGTTTTTTTTCATGGTATTAATAATAATGTGTCCCATGGTATTTGACCGATAGTGATCGAGGAGGATCTTTTCACTCCAACATGAGCAAAGTCTTGAGTGGTTCAACATCGAATTTATCGTCAAATGATCAATGGTCGATGAGGTCTTCAACTTTATCAACTTCGGCAGTTTCATTGTCAACATTCAGTGTCTAATCTCTTCAGCATCGACAATGATGTTTATGGTTTAGGTTGTTCAGTGATGTCAATCGTTTTCATGGTGTTCAAAGGATAAGGGTTTGTACCCGGTTGTCGACATGTGCTTTTCGTCAGTTCTGCCAAGGTTTGGTTATTGACTCATGTTCGTCGACAGCTCCACCAAGGTTTGCTTGTCAATTTTGGTCCATGGTTATCGTAATGTGGGCTTAAATGTAAATTTGTGACAATTTGTTGTAAATGGGTTTTTTTTTAGAACAAAATGATGTAAAGACTAGAACCTAAGTCCTAGCCCTAAAAAGATATGGTAAAAAAAAAATACAAACCCTAAGCCCTAACCTATACCTAAACCATACATTACAAATCAAATGCATTAAAGCCTAAGTCTTGAGCTTTAATTCAAAACTATGGTAAATACATTATAAACCATATACACCTATGTAATAAACATAAGCATTGCAAAATATATATAAAACAGGTCCCTAATTGTAGGGTTTAGACTGCGTCGGAACCATGGGCGTGTGAACACAAGGTGGCAGACCATGAAGATAGAAGGTAGGCTCGCACGTTGGGTTGATAGTTACGGTCAGGGTTAGCTCTAACATGTGAACAACTCTACAAAACCACGGTGGGGAGACCATGTCGGAACCATCAGACTATCTGCCAACTGTCACCATGGATGAAAACGGTCAGGGTGAGTCACCGGAACAGCCAACCTCGAGGTTACCATAAACGGTCTATCACCTGATCACATGCATTGTTTGTGCTTCCTCCACCTAGTTAGCTAGTCGCTAACAGATTTAGGCTAAACTAAAGTTATAAAGTGGGTTTATTGTTACAGTTTTTGTTAATTTAATTAAAACAAGTGGTGAATGTTACTATGTGACATTAAAGCTTAACCAAAACCCTAATTTAACCTTAAAGATCATCTAGTTCATTCCTAAACTCTGAAATAGGGAGTTTGAATGCATCTAGAGGGTTATAAAGGTAGTTTTGTGCTTTGAAGGGAAAGGGGAGTGGTTTTGAGTTTTGTATGAAGATTCTGAAGGATATAGGTTGTCTTGTTTTCAGTGTAACAGGAGCATCGGGAGTCAGAATTGGAAATTGAGATAGGCATTGGAAAGATATTTCAGATAATTTTCTTATAACAATGACCAAGAGTACCTATGTGTATAATTAGTCTGGTTCATTTTTTGTGTAATCAACCTCCTCGGATTCAATCCTAATATAGCGGCCACCCACCTTGAAAGCGGACTCGGAGACGTAGTCCATTAGGGACGAACTCAGTAATAAATGTTGATGTCTAGTATCACTTCTATTTGCATCTTTCTTATGTTTCAATTCTATCATCAATTCATTCCTTTCCAAGCATTTCTCACGGTTAAAGCACTTTCAGTTAACATTCATTTCACTATTGGCATTAATAAATTTTACTTCAGTTTGTCATATAATCATTTCAGATCGTATAATTTGGTATGAGAGTAGGTTGCATTTGTAGAATTTGTCAGTGAATGTTAACCAAGTCAAAGTTGCAACGTGGAGAAGGAATCCTCAAGGAGATTGATCCATATATTGGAAAGAGAAGATTCGCTCATAAGGCGACCATGACAGGATCTGATGCAGGTGAAAATAATGAAACTAAGATGAGTGACAAACAGTTTCAGCAAGAATTCTTGAGTATGCAACAGTTATTGAGAGAAATTTAAAAAGATAAAAAGGCAAGATATGCAGCTTCTTCTTCAAATTCATCGAAGAAGGACAAAGGTAAAGGCAAGGCTGATAAACTGCCTTCAACTCCATCATCTCCATCATCATCATCTTCTTCGTCTTCTTCTAGTGCAGAATCCGAAACAGAAAAGGAACCTAAGAAAATATCTCTTTTGAAACTTGATTTAAAATTTGAGTTACATATTTATGATGGCGAAATGAATCCTGAAAAGTTAGATAACTGGATTAAGTAGTTATAAGCGTATTGTTGTATCCAAAACATTTTTGACAATAAAATGAAAATTAAGTTAGCTACACTTAGAATGGGGGGAACAACTTTAATCTGGTGGGAAAGTAAAACTCAAATAGATGTAAAGCGAAAAGGTAAAGTCATCTCTTCATGGTTTAAGTTTTTAAAATCTCTTAGGAAACAATTCTATCCTTTAGGATACATGCAACAACTTGTATTGATTGGAACCATTTGAGGCAAGGTAAAGGGCAGAGTGTTCAGGAGTTTACTCAGGAGTTCATAAAGAAAGTATTCATGCTTGGTATTTCATTGGATACATGTGAAACTTTATTAAAAGACATCGACCATTTACATTCATACTTGCAGCATACATTATTGATGTTTAATCCTGATGATTTTGATGAAGTGTGTGTTCAAGCAATACATATTGAATCAAGTGGTATACCATTCAAATTTTCACTGCAATCATCCAAAGAGTTGGAAACCAAAGATTCCAATGATAGTAAGGAGAAGAACAATTCGAAGAGAAAGAAAACAACAAATCAAAAGGAAATACCTACTTGTTCTCATCGCCAGAGAATCAGTCATGATGAATCTAGGTGTTAGAAAATTCATCTGGAACTTAAGCCCAAAAATTTCCTTAAAGAGAAGGATGGAAATAAAGCAATTGCAGCAGTCCAGAAAGATCTAGGTTCTGATTTAGGTGATGAAAGGAGGATAATTTCCATAGTTTTGATAGGTAAAACTTCTGACATTGGTTCAAGTTCGAATACTATTGCATGTTCATCAAACATAAATCCTTCAAATGAAGATAAAAGAGTTGAACTATTTAACATAAGGATAACTTCTAAGCACACAAAAATAGATACAATGTTTGATAGTGGATCACAAGTAAATTTAATATTTGAATATTTAGTTAAGAACATGGGTTTGGAGACACGTAAGCATCCATGACCTTACCCATTAGGATGGCTAAATAAATCAACTCTGATAAAAGTCACAAAATAGTGTCGATTAAGATTTTCCATTAGGAATACCATGATGAAGTTGTTGAGGAATATTTACAAGAAGAGTTTCCTTTAGAAGATGGTGAGGAGAAAGAGCCAAATAATTTGGTGAGGACACGGATGAAGAGCTAGGGTTTCAGGTTTCTGCAAGTGTTTAACTCCATGGAGGCGTGGAAAGGGGGGAGCTCCATGCCCTCCTACAGGTAGGCAATGGTCAGGTGAGGTAAGAAACCAATATAATATGTTAGAGGTCCTTCAAGAGAAGGGAAAAGGAACATGGAAGAGGATCAATATTTAACAAAACCAAGGGAGGACAACAACACAAAATAAAATGAGGAAGAAGACAAGAAACAGGGAGCAGAAGACAAGGTGCAAAAGGGGCCAGGTAAACCCAAGGCTGAGCTTATTCCCAGAGTAGTTTTAAATGATCCTGCTCTGCAGGCGCACAGGGACCACATACGGACATATGCTATCATTTGTAAAATCATGGGATTATGGCCCACTGAAAAGGCATTACAAGTGTGGATTAAATACCACTAGAAACCAAATGGAAGCATAGACCTACATCTTGGGTCAAAGGGTTTCTTCATTGTGGTCTTTACAAATATTGAGGACAAATATAGGGTGTTTGAAGGAGGACCCTACTTCTATGCAGCAGCAGGCCTCTACATGCGGTCGTGGATGATGAATTTTGTCCCAGAATGAATTTCACTTCGATCCCGCTCTGGGTAAGACTCTACTCCCTACCTCTTAATTACTGGCAAAAAAATCATTATTTTCCATAGGAAATAAACTAGGGCATTTTGTGAAAGCCTCTGAGGCCACCAGAAGGGGAAAATACACTTCCTTCACATGAATATGTGTGGAGATGGATCTCTCTGGAGCTCTACCGAATGAGGTCATCTTGGAAGTTTTTGATGAATAATGGGTGCAAATAGTAGATTATACACATATTCCTTTCAAATGTCGCAGGTGTCATGAGCATGGGCACCTATTTAGAGATTGCCCTCTCAGTAAAATAGAGAACAAAAGTAAAGAAACCACAATGAAAGATACTGAAATCTTTCACAAAGTGGGATATAGAGGAAAAGGGGGCAAAAGGGGGCCGAAGCAATAGCAAATAGAAGGGAAACAAGCCAGTCTAAACAGGTTCCAAGTTCTCGAAGAAGAAGAAGAGATAACAAAAGGATCAGGTAATGGAAGGAAACCCGGGGGAGAAGGAGAAAGAAGAAGATAGGGAACAAACACAGGATATTAATAAACAGAAAGAGACTATGCTGAGCGATGGAGAACTTGAGATGGACCAAGAAATGACCAAGAGTGAGATGGAAATGGAGGATCATGAACTGTAAGAGATTCTTGATAGAGAAAACCTAGATCTAGAAGGGTTCTTGAAACAGGGAACCATGGGAGGGGTAGACTCATTACCTCAAGAAGAGTTCAACAAAGGAAAACAACTATTCCTATGGAAAACTCAGGCTAAAGGGCTGGAAAGGAAAAGAAACAATGAAAGGTAGGGTAATGAAGGTGTGAAATCTATGAAAACCACACCACGATTAGCTCCTAGAAACCCAGGAAAGAAAAGAGGCAGAAAAAAGCAGAACGAGTTATTGATGGAATGTGGAAAGCTAATGATAGATTCAAGTAAGATGAAAGACCTAACCAGTTACTCCTTTACAAATCTTTAATAATGAAGTTCACATCTTGGAATATCAGAGGTCTAGGTAGTAAAAGAAAACAAAGAATACTTAGTAATAGAATGAAACAAGAAGCTCCAGATATGATCTTTATCCAGGAAACTAAATGTTCCATTCAAAAAATAAAATAAATTCACAGTAAATGGCTCAATAGGTTTGAGTTTCTAGAAGTTAAACCAGATAATACAACAAGAGGCACACTCACTCTTTGGAACCCCAAAAATATTGGCATAATAGATGCTGAGGCATCTAGGAATTATTTATTAGTGGTTATTCAGCCTGTGGGAGATAAGGAGACTTATCTGGTCAAAAATGTTTGTGACCCTCAGAGAATGGATGATAAAATCAGGTTTCTAGATTCTCTTGTGGATCTAAGAGATAAACATGTAGGATTACCATGGATCATGGGTGGGGACTTCAACATGATCAAATCACTTCAGAGAAAAAAGGGGGAAATAGAACTAAAAGCAAAGACTCCACAAGATTTCAAACTTTTATAGATAATATGAAGCTAGTTGACACTGATATGAGTAATGGCCTCTTTACTTGGAACAATAAAAGAGGAGGAGAGTCTTAAGTAGCCTCAAAGTTAGATAGATTCATAATCTCATAGGACCTTATGCTCACCGAGAAGGAAATGATAGCGAGAATTCTACCCTTTGGAGGCTCAGACCATTGGCCTATACAACTTGAGGTTCAGGGCATTGGTACCCCCAAGAACAGACCTTTTAGATTTGAGAATATCTGGCTCACCCACCCAGATTTCATCAGCAAGATTGTTGGGTTGTGTTATATTATTTCCACATAGTTAATAGGGGGTTTGAGGGGTACCCGTAACCCCACTTTATGGGGTCCGGGGCAGCGCCCCAAAAAATTTTGGTTTTTGGACCCTATGTTAGGTTGGGCGGACCCACCTATGGTTTTGTGCATGATTTTCACACATGTTTCTTGGACGCGATGGTTTTTAGTCCATGGTTTTGGATGCGATGGTTTTTGGTCCATGGTATTGGATGCTTCGGCATGTATAAATATGTATTGTAACATTGAAAGGAACATAATTAAAAATCAAGTTGGTAGTCCCGATTTTGGGATCTAGGGGAAAATCTCTGTGCATATGTGTTATGCTCTCGCATTGTTTATTTTTATGTGATTTAGAATTCATGTGCAAGTAATTTTTGTATGGGGTTAAAACCTACATTTGGTATCAGAGGTGTTTTGGCTTCAAGGGGACGCCTTTCTTGTTGAGGGGATTCACTCGGCCCTGTGGTAAACCCTGTTCAGTGGGAGATCTGCGAGATCGATTTTGGTGGTGAAAGAAGATGGCAAGTAGCGGAAAGATAGAGATTGAGAAGTTCAATGTGTTGGATACCTATACCAATAGGTTTCATATTTCATGATTGGCAAATATAAGTGCCAAATATGCTCCATTTTTGATGCCACAAAGGTTCCATATTTACAAGAAAAGAGAAGGTGTATATAGGCCTGCTTATTCACAAAAGTTTATGGATGACCCAACAGTCTAATCTGGATCATGCCATGTTTTCAATTTATGTTGTAGAATAGAGAAAGAAATCTGTCCAAACTGTTTAATCTTGGCAGATCAGTAGCTAGGTAGAGAAACTAAGGTTCCCAACTGCTTAATCTGGGGCCTTGGAAGGAATAAGGGTAGTATTAGATAGGAAATGAAAGCAAAAAGCCAATGTAAAAGAAAAGGGCATACAAAGGGTTTGCAAGTCCAAGTGCACCCTCCAAGAAGGAATAAAAAATGTTAGGTGGACTAGTTGGGTAGGTAGATGGGGTTGCAGAAGTGATGTTTCTTTCAAAGACCAAAGTTGCTAAGCAATGTCCAAATAAACAATATAGTGGAGCATAACTAACTTCCTTTCCCATTTGTATATTACTCATTACTAACACCCCTTCATAAATTGGTTCATAGGACAAACTCAAAGTTTTGTGATGGTGCTTATGGCCTTTAAAAGCCACATTTCTTGTGCAAAACTCTTTTCATTTTCATCTACTCTTGACTCCAAGTTATTTTCAAGAAAACTTGTTTGTACTAGCCCTCATCCATATGTTCCCTCCATATTAACAACTAGCTCTACTATTTAGCTCCCTATACTCCATTGTCCCTATTAGTGTCAGTCTTTACAGCCTTCCTCCAGTGATCAAATATACTCTTACAAACTTATTTTGAAGTGTCAAGGTCAAATTTTGTCATTTCAGTGAGTTTTCAAGCAAAATTTGGTCACTAGGTATTAGGTCTAGGGTTTGCTTTCACTCCTTCTAAAGTTGTCCAAATGGCGGTCTATGTCATCATTTAGCTGAGTCTATCATCATTCATAGGGTTTTCATTATCATTTCAGTGTCTAATGAGTCATTTCACACCTTGTTCATGCTTCAGTTGTGCCTTGGCAAGTTCATTTCCCTCTCCTAGGGTTTTGAAGCCAATTTCTCTTGGAGGGTCAAATCAATGGCAAAACTTGTTTCCTGATGTTCATACACCTTCCCCTATCCTTAAAGTACCATATCATACACTTCCCAACACTCAGATTCCCCAAAATCCTCATTTTTTGCACAAACCCTAGTTTCTAGTTACAACTTGGCAATTTTCTAGGGTTTGGCCTGTGATTTGCCCTTTTGGACCCCTTCCCCTCACTCAATCTTTGAGATTCCACTTTCCCCTGCTTCCTAACATCCCTCCCCACTCCCAAAATTTCCCCAAGAATTTAGAAGCCCCCTATCCCCTTCATTTCGCTTCATTTCGACCAAATTCCTTGTTTCACACATCGGGGCAAGTTTCACTCAAATAATGTTTCAGAGCAGTCAGAGATGAATTTTGGAAAACTGAGAGAGGTTTTTGTCCATAACATGCCAAAGAAGAAAAACCTCCTTCACTTTTTACACAGATGTCATGGTTTGAGAGAAATGTCAAGAATACCGTTGCCTCAGGAGAATCAAAGGCACCTCCGAAGTGACCCTGGGAAAATCAAGTTTTCTCCTAGCTTGGTTGGCCAAATGACTTTATTGATGGGTAAAATGATAACTAGACACAAATATCTTTCCAATGAGCTATCATGAGCTCAATTTGGGGTTGACGAAGGCATTCAAAAGTTGACTGCAACAACACTCTTCCTTGAGGCAGCCTCATTAGGCACTTTTTGACCAGTCTTGGGAGATTTGATTTTTGAAAGGTCAAATCAACTCCAAATTGAAAAATTCTGGTTGGGTTGGAAAGTAGACTCAAATACCTTTCCAACAAGCTATCCTGCACCTAATTCTGACACCAGGAAGGCCTCCAAAAGCCTCTTGCAAGTGCGCGGATTTCTGGGCAGTGCGCGGCTCTGAGAGGGCAATTTTTCTAAAGGAAATTACACGTGCGCGGACATCTGGGTGGTGCGCGGATTTCTGGGAAATTTACACAAAAAACTCATCCAATCAGCCAAGCTCACCTAAATTTGTCAAGGTATGTCTCCTCCATGTGCTTTGTGGTGGTGTGATGATTGCAAAGGAGGATTATGATCATAACTTCATGCAAGAAATCGATGGAGGAATGATGGGTGTTTTGCAAGCTTATGTTTTGACAGTTTGTT